>CM063589.1:15815567-15921112 GCA_032356905.1 Salix exigua | reverse complement strand
AATATTTAATTTAAATAAAAAATTAAATAAAAATTTCATTTTTTTCAAAAATATTTTAGTGAATGTCAATTGATTCAACATCAGCTTTCTTTGCATCGTTTGAGATAATATTGCACAGTATACTCCACACTAAATTCAGAATTATATAAAAAAAAAACTTCAATAGCAAAAAAGCCAGAAAGTTGCTAAGATCAGGTGAAAGAACTTGCCCTTACTAACCTGCTAAGGTAAATAGAACAGCATTAATTGCTCCACAAATGATCCATAGTTTGAGAAGTAGACAAAAATTCTTTTTTCAATCTACCAAAGGAGCAATAACTATTAAATCTTTAATAGCAAAAAATAGTAACTAAACAATTCGAGTTTGATTTTCACAAGATGCGTATAACATGGATAATGCAAGCTCAAGGTGGCAAACTCCATTTCAAAGTTCTGGCAATAGAAGTCTGGAAGAACTTTTTAACCAAATGAAGTGGCGATGTATGATCCCCGAGCCTACAACTTAATAGTGTGCTAGATACCACCTTAGTTTCAAAGAAAGAACGGAAAAGGAAAGCATGGCATGAAAAGCTAGACTAATGGGGAAATAATTTGGGATCAGGTATTTATCTGAATAGATTTCTAAACATCAAGAGCCAACTTGCACAGGTGTCTTATGCATCAATTAAAGGAACAAAATTGAGGGTAAAACATTGGGTTAGCAGTAACACCATATGTATTCCTCTATTCAGTTGAATGGAGAGCATAATGCATACATAAGTGCAACCAAAAAGGTTATTCTACCACGAGAATAATACAGATACTCATCTCCTGCTCCATGAGCCTGAGCAGATCAGGCAGAAACGTGGGAGAAATATGTTGTTAAAATAACAAATTCATCACTCTCAATTACTTGAACCTCCTTCCTGTCCACAACAGTTCACAATCAGAATTATTGATTGAAAATGTTATGAATATTTATCAAAAAAAGAAATGAAAAGATTAAATGCGAGACAAAGCATTTCATTAAGCAGAACATACACCTAGAGCACTTATGCAGTAGAGTTTACAGCAGATTTTATGTAAGAGAAATTTAGCACGTTCTCTGAGCAGAAAAGACTCAGCTAATGAAAAAAAATCAAAGTTGCTGTATCTGTAAAAGATATGTACATACCAGGGAGGGTGAATACATATCAAGTTCCCTATATCAAGGTCAACATTGCTGCAAACTCTTGGACTAAAAATAACCGTCCTAATCCTTCTTCTATCAACAAATGTTTTGGAACTCTCTGGTGACTGGGAATCCTGCAGAAATAGACATGCACCTTTTGTTTTCATTTTACAGAGGCATAAACATGCGAGCAAGCTTGGGTTGAGATTTGATGACAGAAGCACATAGTGCTCTGTGATTAGTGTCAGTATTCCAAAGTAGAATGCAGAGATAAAGAGAGATTTTAAGGAATAGAAGATGATTTGGACACCACAAAATTCAGACTCAGTTGCATCAGATTGAATGATACACAATGTGCAGATGAGAAATTTGACCCCAGCACCAAAACTTCCAAAAATAATATAACTGGATCTCCTAAATACTAAGATAGCATCGACAAACAACTTAGTATTTAACAACAACAAGCCTGTTCATACATTTTCACAACCATCTAGGTCCAAAGTAGTTGAAATAATCATATGAAACTTGGTCTGAAATTTAACACAACCTTTATATTCTCACCAAAAGTGCATTGACAAACTATCAGCTTTGCATCAAAGTATCTTGACAGGATCTTTACAACTATGGAGCATGGTTCACCTATATTACAGAAGTTCCAAAGATTAGCGGTGGATACATGGACAAATAATCATTTTTCCATATACAAGTGTTTTATGCAAGCCACTTCAAAGAAATGCTTTGTGAATGAGAGTGTATGATCATAAGGCTTTTACTATTTAGGCTTGCTCCCATCTGTAGTCTTTTCAGAAACTCAGTATCTCTTTCCTTTTCAGTCTGCATGACCTGCTGCAACTTCCTAAACAACCCAATACTGGAGAATATGGCAGAGAGCAAGTATACTTCATTTAGAAATTCTTATTAGACTTCACGTAATCAATCACCAAAAGCATGCCTAGTAACAGAAAGAAACTAGTTCTGTCCTTTACCCTGATGGTTCAGCTGCTGCGAAAATGACCCCTTCATCACTCACAGAGGTGGCAGCTAAGGCTTCCTGAAAGCGATCAGTGATAGTTTGCTTCTTCATCTCCAGGCCAGCAAGGTTTATGTTTTGATTATCGGTCTGTGAAGTTCAAATGTACAGATGCCATTGATGATGTTTACATGAACCACCACAAACTAGTGACAATCAAGTAATACCTCATCATCACTAGATGATCCACTAGCCATCAGCTCAGGTTGGTCTTCATCATCAATGATTCTGTCTCCCAATAAAGACATACTTCTCTTCATGACTATATGTCCCCTTCTTGATTTTGTTCTGATATACTGCAGCAAATACTTGATCAAACTTGGAAAAGAGAACTGTATATGACGGTAAATTTACAGTTCAAAAAAGAAAGCTAACCCATTTAGGATTTCCTCTTGGCTGAATATTCTTATCCTGAAGACCATCTAAAAGTTCAGCCATTGAATGGTCAACAAAGCCATGGCTGAGAGCTTCATCTTCCACAGGCTTAATCTCTGACAGATTCACATTTTCTCCACAAAATTCCTCATGAGACGCTGGACTTAAATTTTCTAGATTTTTATTCTCAATTGTTTCTGATCTTTCAGGCCCATCATCAACCTTGAATGTGATAGGATTTGTATCTTTAGAAATAAAAGGTTGATAAAGTCCATCCTTGAGTGACTGAAAATGGAAAGCAAATTTTGGCTTGGCTTTGCCTCTAATACCTGCAGACCATGAAGGTACTTGTGGCTGAGGAACTAGGGCATCATCCTTGTACAAAGCCACATAAAGCAGCAGACTACACAACTTGATTGCCAGAAAATTAAGTTAAATAACACAGCTCCATCTCATCAATTAGAAATAAAACAAATATGAAAACAAATCTAATCCGCAACCCAAGCATACATGATGCGGCATATCCAGGTTTATAAGCAAGCAGTCATCTTCCTTTGCAACTCAAAACACACAAGCTGGGAAGTTGCTCCTGATTGCTGCTATACTCATGAATAATGCTTAGAAACTTTCCTTACAAGCTAAGCTGGCTTGTCGGGATGGCTAGCCACAAAAGTGAGGGTTTTGAAAAGAAAACAGAGCTAAAATTGTTGTGCAGGTTAATTGAGTCAACTCAACGAACAAAAATCTCTGGACTTCAACTTTTTTCCTTGTTCCAGCCATTTCCCCTAATGTCATGGTTGGGCTTTCCATCTTATTTCCATCACCCAGCCATAGCTTATAGAACATGGCTGAGCTGCATGCCGAGTGAATTCTTATGCAAGTTTGGTATCAAGTGTTTGTAGGTTTGGTATTTTCCTTTCCTATATTGTTCAATAAAGGTATCTGAGTGTGGGGAACCCGAATAGGAAAGCTCACTGGGAGGTGTAATTGGTACTTTATTTACATTTTCATATGAATATATTTCAAAGGCCAAATCACTCATATTGTTTATTCTACATATTGCTAGTTTAGTTCATTGCCAATCCATCTTGGTCTTTGATTTATCTCCAAACATGAACAAATAAGAAGGGCTGTATTCATCTATTGTTTGAATAAGAAGGCACGCCACCAATCTCGAGAGAGATTTAGATACAGCACTACTTCGAATGAGAGAGTACCTTTACGAGATTTGGTTCCTTTAGAGTGAGCAGAATGTGAAGCGAGTGCATTCTCATTCAAATTGATTAGTGTCTCAGCCTCTTCATTCACCAGCGACCATGTGCATGCTTCAGCTTGCTTCTCCCTTCCAAAACCTCGAAGATCATTTCCTTTATCAAACTTCGTGTCATTAGACATGATTGAATATTCCAACAATGCATATTTGTCCTGTTCCAACAAATTTCACAAAAGAAAGGTGATGATGACCACTACAGAAAGGAAGGAGTAATGGGGGGGAAATGCACAAAGTACCTCGTCATCAGAATCGAGTTCATCTTTAGAGTCATGTGCAGATCCTTTTCTAGGGGAGAAAAAGAAAGTACCCTCATCAGGGAAATCAGACCTCTCGAGCTCATCGACGATGATATTTGTTTTCTTCTGCTCATGGCAACATCATCGCATTAGTTTTTAATATACTCCAACCAGGCTAGAAAAGAAGAATTACAATGGATATCTCATTGCACATACCTCGCTTGCTAAATTTCTAATTCTATTTCCACAACTTTGCGCATTCATACCTGCACGCAAAGGGACAATAATCATGAGAGGAGAAAGAAATAATTTGGATTCAAAATCATCAAAGATAGCGAGCAGTAGCTAACTAGCATATCTAATCTAACACACTTGGCGAGAAATTTTTAAAATACAATGTCAGCACATCATGTTCTTGGAAATCATATGCAAAAATCGAAATGATACCTCGAAGCATATCCAGTCGCGACTGAAGCTCCCATGCTTCCTATTTTTTTCAAAAAATAAATGACAAAAACTTGGTCACTGATTGAAGAGTAAAACTAGCACTCGTTGCAGTAGTTAGAAATGGAAGTAAATAAAGCAACCTCTTTCAGTGTATTCCCAGCCATAGAAACACAATTTTCTCTCAAATCTCCTTCAAGATCTTCCTCGTCTGTTAAATCATGGTCAAATAAAATCAATGAAAAACCCTAAAAAATATATAAATAGATTTAATTTTGCAAATGTAGCTGAAATTACCAGAAATGCTATGGTCTGAATCCGATTTTCCCTGCAAAAAAAAATAAAAAATTATCGAAAAGCATAATAATAATCGATAAAATGGGCGAGTCTCTGGCCGCTACCGGGAAAGTATTTTGCCGCCACATTTTCAGGGTGGCCAATTAACAAGCGACAAGTTAGCCCCGTTTCTTTTCTTTTGTAGACACGAGTCTTTGTTTTAGCACTGCATCTTCAATTTCTGGGATTGGCCCATCATCATCGATATTTACTACTTCACCCGGGTGATGATGTTTAAAAATTATTTTTTTTATTTTTAAAAATTATTTTTGATATTAATATGTAAAAATAATTTTAAAAAATTTATGATCTCGAACAAATATCCAACACAAAATTGACACAATTATTTTTGCATAGTATAATTAAGTATAGAGTGATATAAAAAAATAGGTTATTATAAAAAATAAAATTCATAAATTAGATTCAAAGCAAAAACAATTTCCAGTAGTTATTCGATTTTTCTCTTTAAACAAGCGAGAGAGAAGCCGAAGAGATTCGTTACCCGCGTGTCACTGCATTAATATAATTTGTTTTATTTGAAAATATATTAAAATAATAATTTTAATTCTTTGAAACTTACTTTTTATATCAATTATTAAATTAATTTAAAATTCGAATTTTTTAAGAATACTTTTCCACTCAAAATTAATAATTCAAACAAACAGTCTCTCAAGAGACGGAGCGCGGGAGTGAGAGTCGATGAAGAGGAATACCCTAACAAAGAGAAGCTATAGGAAGACTAATAGGAGGAGGGAGAGTGGCAGCACCGCCAAAATGAAGCGCACGCTATCAAGTCACTTGCAACAAGACCAGCACCACCACATCCAATCCTCTTCTTCCACCTCAGCAGCCTCATCGTCTCGATTCCAGAACCCTTTGGACTCCGAACTAACCGATCCTCTGCTGGTTGCCGAGGATGTTGATGAAAGAGATTTCATCCTCAGTCAGGACTTCTTCTGGTATTTTTTGTTTCTTTATTCGGACAATAGATGAATTTTGAATTTAATAATAATGTCTTTCTTCTTAGTGTTTTTTTTTTTGATAATGGGTTTTAATACGAGGGTTTTGTCCGAAAATTGGACGAGCAATCACATCATCAATTTGATTTATTTGAAAGGCAATCATTTTGCGGCGTCGATGAATTTGTATATGCAATCTGCAATCCCCACCTTCAAATTCTTGTTGTAAATGCAGCACTCCAGATTATATCACACCAGACAATCAAAATCTACTTTGCAGTTTTGATTGCAACAAGGTGATGCTTTAGGCAATGCTGTATTATACTACATACAGATTGATACATGCTGTGAATTGAAAATGATTTTTCTGGCTTTTTTATTGATTTACCACAGGAAAACATTCAGTGCCCCAAATCACCGGAGAAAGTGAACACTGTCAAAATAAAAAAGCTTCGACAGGGTAAGATGGGTTTTTGTATTGTGCGGAATTCTTGACCGGTAAAGCTCGATGGGTTTTATATTGCTTCTCTTTTGTGGTATCCCCAGTTCATCCTCTCAGCCCTACGTTGTCGGACCAGCAACAGATTGTGGATATTAGGAAAGATAGCATCAATCCAGAAGAAATGATGATTGAGAAAACATCAACTGCTGAAAAAAAGAAGGCTCAAAATTATGTATCACAATCTGCTGTTTATTTACGCTGTCGCGTAATGCCTCCTCCTTGCATCAATAACCCATATTTAATGGATGCTACAGAAGTTGGTATAGATCCATTTGGCAATCAGAGATCAAAATGCACAGGTGCATCCTTGTTAGTTATCAGTGAACATGATTGTACTGGGACTCCTAAAACCGTGTTTCCAATTTGTTTGTATATATTTAAAAATTCAAAATTTTGCTCCAGATAAATGTCATTTAGAATATTTTAGTTACTTCATGCTGCAATCTACAGAATTTCTTCCTGCATTTGTCGATGGGGATGGCCTATCACGCTATCACATAGATTTTCATGAGATCCAGGTATGTATCCAGATTCTAAATGTTCTGTACTTATTCAAATCATCATGTTTCAATTACTGTGCTTGCTCTTAGTACTTTTCTTCCCCTTATAGCAAATTGGAACTGGGAACTTCAGTTGTGTTTTCAAAGTTCTGAAAAGAATCGATGGTTGCTTGTATGCGGTGAAGCGTAGCACAAGGCAGTTGCATCATGAGGCAGAAAGGTAGTTTCTTCATGTTTTTAAGATTTCAAAATCATTTGTTCAACCAACATATTTATGCTGTACTGTTCACATTTTACAGGAGGAAAGCATTGATGGAGGTTCAAGCTCTAGCAGCTTTAGGTTAGTGCAGTGCTATTTTCTGAGCTTTCTGTACTTCTGCTTTCTGTGGCATGAAAGAAGTTTTTCCTAGTTGGTTTTATGGTCTCACATCTGTAGGATGTCACGAGAACATTGTTGGATACTACTCTTCTTGGTTTGAAAATGAGCAACTCTACATTCAGATGGAACTCTGTGATAGCAGCTTATCTGTCAATAGATCTTCCAAATCCTTAACAGAGGGAGAAGCGCTGCAAGTCTTGTTTCAGGTGAACATTTTCCATGGACCATATAAAACTCAGCTTCATATGAACTGGATAATTCTCAGTGGTGACATATGCATTATCACAAATTAACTTTTTCTGAAAATGTCAATAAATTTCATATGCTATCTCTTACATCAGAACTTTTACAGATTGCAAAGGCATTGCAGTTTATTCATGAGAGAGGAATAGCTCACCTAGATGTGAAACCTGATAATATTTATGTCAAGAATGGAGTTTATAAGCTTGGTGATTTTGGATGTGCAACTCTTCTTGACCAGAGTCTACCAGTTGAAGAGGGTGATGCACGCTATATGCCTCAAGAGATCCTGAATGAGAACTACAATTATCTTGACAAAGTTGACATCTTTTCCTTGGGAGCAGCTATTTATGAGCTTATTAGGGGGTCAACTTTGTCACAATCAGGATACCAGTTTATGAACCTTAGGGAGGGAAAACTGCAACTCCTTCCTGGTCATTCATTGCAACTTCAAAACTTGCTAAAGGTATTACATGTTATTTTCTTGTCTTCTCTCCTTGTGGTCCATCCTGGTTTTGTTCCCTGTCCTTCAGCAGATCAGGATTTATTTGACCCATCATGGGGCTTATAGAATTTATGCGAAATAAGCTATAGTAATAAATTGGTAATTTAAAATTACAATTGTATTAGTTAAGAGTGCCTTCCTACTCTATCTTATTTCATTGGTTAGAATTGTCTCTGTAGTGTAGTTTGCTGGAACTGTATATGGAGCAAGAACAAAATAACATGTTAGAACTCTTCTTAATTTTTTTCAACGTGACAAACAAAATTCGTTGTCCCATCAAGTAGCTGTTCCCTGTAATAACCTAAACCTGCTCGAAGCAATATATATACTTCATTTGTTTGGTGAAAAGTATCTTGTTGCAGATGAATCTTGTTCTTTCATCATGTATGAAGAATACTATTTTTATGAAATATCAACAAACCTTTTCCATTAAAAAAAATCTTTAAATTGCACGGCTTTTTTTATCTGATGGTTTGGCAATTCTTTCAGGTCATGGTCGATCCTGATCCCATCCGGAGGCCTTCTGCTGAGGAATTACTGGGAAATCCAATATTTAACAAGGTTCAAAGAAATCTTAAATCCCTAGCAAAAGGTTAGCTGGATTTTGACAGGGACAGTTTTGTATGTGGCTGCTAATGATCTGCTACCATACCAAGGCCCAGTTGTAAGGTTATGAATGGCCAATTTTGTGAAAAACAGTCCCTTTTGGAGTACAGACTCCCAAATTTCTCATCCGCTGGATGAATTATGAAGGATGCACTACACTCATCAAATGCTGCATTATTAATTGAAGGTATGCAACTGTAATGAAAATGCCCCCCATTTAATTCTGTTTTGTGCGCATTTTTCTTTTTAAAACTTATTTATATAGGCAGTGAAATGTCAATCACATCACTACTACCAGGATACAGATGATAATCTGATATTATGATTGAGCGGGAATGGTTCAGAAGGATTCATGCAACTAGTTTGGGATAAAAGCTTTGCTGTAATAAATATACTGTCAAAGTTGATGGTTGATTTAAACAATGCACAGAAATAATTATTTAGGTTATGGTTCTCGTCCAATGTGGCTCAGAAAACAACCTGATTGCTGCAGAAGCTATCAGTTTATTAATTTAGATATCTTCTACTATTATTTACATTTGAGGTGACGGTCTGCAACTCACATGTTTTGCCTCGTCCATTTCACAGCATTCTGGGAACATTGGAAATGAAATGAGACAAATTTTGATATTAATTATTAAGTTCTACCTTCACTTTGAATTTTCAGATAGAGGGGTTTAACCTATGAATTGTTTTGTTAAATTTGACCAAAATTACCTTGAGGGGTTCATCCGACTAAAATGCGAGGTTTGGGCTTTCAAATGTCACATTTTGATGACTTGGTGGCTGGTTAAGTGGGCCGAAAAATTTTGGGTCCATCCTCACTAGCCTCTAAGGATCAGCCCGACCCTTCATCTTTTAGAATCATCTGTTGCTTTTGAGAGTATGACTGACTGAGATTGTTTTTAAATTTTTATTTAGAATTGTATTAAAATTGTGTTTTTATTTTTAAAAAAATTATTTTTGATATCAGCACAGTAAAATGATCTAAAAATATCAAAAAAATTAATTTAAACTAAAAATAAATATATATATTTTTGATTTTTCAAAAATATTTTGAAATACTAATATGTAAATTCAATTGGTCAAAACTCAAATAGAATGCCGACATTAAGATCAAAGTAAATTGGGCCCTTTCTAAGTTATCATGTGGAAGTCCTCGATCAAATGAAAAAAAAAATGCTTGATTTCTAATTTTCTTAACACCAAGACTCTGGTGTTTTTCTTAAAGGAAGGTACAGAAAATGGAACTCAAGGGTAAAATACTTAATTAGATTATAATGATAAATAAAATTGGGGTATAGTGAAAATATAAAGGATCATATTATAAACTGTAAAAGTAAACATTTTAAAATATATCTTTTCAACTGCAATATAATGTAAACTGATATTTTAATATTGGTTTTGACTATTTAAACATTCAATTATTCTTAAACTGCATATTTGTTTTGTGGGTTGTTTGGTAATTTTTATTTCAATAGACATGAATTTTAAAATATTTATTAAAGTTTTTAGACAAATAACTAAAAAAATTAATTCTTTATCGCTCGGTACTACAAATACATGTAATTAATTTGATTATTTAAAAAAACTTTATCTTTTACTTTATTTGCAAGAAAATCTAGCCAAATCTTATATTATTATTGATTTTGATTTTCGATGCATTTGTATTAGTCATTAGAGTGTATTTACGTCATATTTAATAGCAACCAATTTTTATTGGAGGCAAAGAACACTTTTATAGATAATGAATCACTTTATATTGTAATTTCTTTATGAGAAATTGTATTGTAATGATCTCAATATAAATATGTTTTTCACATATTTTTGGAAGATTTCAGTCATGGTTTCAAAGATGTTATTTTATGTTTGAATGAATTTATAGGCCTACCATGTATGGTTAGAAAGAGTGAGATGTCTATTTTTAACCCCAACTTGAATTGCAACAAAATGTCACCTATAGATCCAAATATGTCCTAACAAGTACATGGAGGTACAATATAACAAATTTGACAAGATTCGTCTAATAACTTTGATCCGTTATCTCTCGACTTCATTTAACCTAGAAATTCAACACAATATAGTTCCATGTGTATAGTATTTCCCTCCAAAATCTCGACTTGATCTAATGTATGTTTGATCTTTCAAAACTAGTTAATATACATTTTTAGACCACATTTGGATCTAACTTAGTTCATATCATCCTCCCTCATTCTCTTTAAAAGATTCAACCTCAAATATCCATCATAGAAAACATCTTCTAAGGTCAATAAATAAATTTCAAGCCAAAAACTTTGACCGTTTAAAATAATATTTTAGAACTCCATTTAACCTTAAAATTCAATATAGTTCCACGTGTCTAGTATTTTCTTGTAAACTCTCAACTTGATCTCATATATGTTTTGATATATATGTCTAATCTTCCAAAATTGGTCAATATACATTTTAAGACCACATTTGGATCTAACTTAGTTCATATCATCCTCCATTCCTTTAAAAGATTCAACCTCAAATATTTATTATGTAAAACATCTTCTAAGGTCAACAAATTAGTACAAGCTAAAAAATAACATCTTCATCAAAACCAACAAAAACATTGTTAGCAAATAAGATATCCCTAATATACAAGTTGTCATTTTTATCCTTCTTCCCATTCTTGAATTTCGATTTGCTCTTCATATATTTGCTTGGGTGTAAAAATACAAGAGTTATAGATCATTTATTCATCTCATAAAAATACCAATTTATCACTCTATCATGCATAATTCTCTTTACATTAAATTCTCTTCATCCAGGCTTTTTTAACCTCACCATATCATTAGCTCATTACCTCTCCAACCTATCTCCAAATCCATTGACCATTCGATCCATATGATATTTATTACGCGTAGCTGAATTACAATTTTATTATTTATCTCTATGATGCCATGTTAAAATACTTTACTTGAAGAATATATTTTAACAAAGTCTTAATTTTAGAAATGAGTAGCCCTCATTTCTATTTTAAACTCAAATATCCCATTTAACTATATAGTTTAAAACAGAATGAGCTAGGTCTATTTCAAATTAATACACCAAGCCAAATCTCCTTAAACATACCATTTGGCGTTGGTTGAAGGTGAAACCACCTTCGCCATAGTATAACCGCAAGCCTTGCATAATCTCCAATAAAATAAAATAAAAATAGTGTAGGGAGAAAATATGTTAGCCATAAAAAATATTTTGTAAGTGGACACTTATGACACTACATTCTAACTCTTCAAAACTCAAAACAATATAGGGGTGTGTGGTTTGGGCCATTGGACCTAGGAATATATTACTTCATTTTTATTAAAAAAGCTGATAGATTTTTGAATTCCCCTTGCCCGGTCTTCATTTGTCTGTTACATTAAATACCTTGAAAACCAATTGTTTTGTCCCCTAAAGTGCACTAAACACTAAGCACATTGTCTCCATAATGTACTGAGAAACGCACTAGGCAGACAACACTAAGCACACATTAAAGTAGCACTCAGCACATTAAAGTAAGTTTAATATTGACATATTCTAATACACCCCCGTAGTCGAAACTGGAGGTTGACGAACGTTGAGACTATCCCGAAAATCTTCAAATAATTGCAACGGAAGACCCTTAGTGAAGATGTCAGCAGTCTGATAACGTGAAGGAACGTGTAAAACACGGACTTGACCACGAGCGACTTTCTCGCGCACAAAGTGAATATCCATTTCAATGTGCTTAGTACGCTGATGTTGGACTGGGTTGCCAGAGAGATAAACTGCACTAACATTGTCACAATAAATTAAGGTAGCTTTCGAAATAGGACAATGTAACTCCAAAAATAAATTGCGGAGCCAACATGATTCAGAAACAACATTAGCCACCCCGCGGTATTCGACCTCAACACTAGACCGGGACAAAGTAGGTTGTCTCTTGGCAGACCAAGAGATTAAGTTATCTCCAAGATATACACAATACCCAGAAGTCGATCGGCGTGTATCTGGACATCCACCCCAATCGGCATCAGTATAGGAAAGTAGATCATGAATTGAAGATGGATAGAGATGAAGACCAAAGGTAGTGGTGCCCTTAATATAGCGAATGATACGCTTCAAGGCAGTCATGTGTTGAGTTCGAGGATCATGCATAAATAGACAAATTTGCTGAACTGCATAAGAAATATCTGGTCTGGTAAAAGTCAGATATTGGAGAGCACCAGCCAGACTGCGATACTCAGTGGGATCATGATAAGGATTTCCTGATGATAGACTGAGTTTGGCTTTTGTGTCCACCGGTGTAGAAGACGGTTTGGAAGAGGACATACCAACCCGCTCAATGATTTCTGCTGCATACTTTTGTTGAGACAGAAAAATACCCTCTGAATGTCTGGTAACTGAGATGCCGAGAAAATAACTGAGAGGCCCCAAATCTTTCATAGCAAACTCCGAGCCAAGCTTAGACATAATGGATTGGCGAAGAGTAGCTGAAGAAGCTGCAAGAATTATATCATCCACATAAAGAAGAATATATGCTATAGCATTTCCCTGACGATAAATGAATAATGAATGATCTGAAACACTGTGAGAAAATCCCAAGGTAGCAACATAATCAGCAAATCGTTGATACCAAGCACGAGGGGCTTGCTTAAGTCCATAAAGAGACTTCTTGAGCAAGCAAACATAATCTGGGTGTTCAGAATTGCAGAAGCCAGGAGGTTGATGCATGTAGACCGTTTCATCGAGATTCCCATGTAAAAAAGTATTTTTCACATCTAATTGATGAAGACACCAAGATTTCAATAAGGCAATACTGATCACCGTGAAGATGGTAGCGGGTTTGACAACGGGACTAAAAGTTTCCCCGCAATCAATACTTGTTTGCTGACCGGCACCATCACCGACAAGGCGTGCTTTGTACCGCTCAAAGGATCCATCAGAATTCTTCTTGTGCCTGAAAATCCATAAACTTCGAATGATATTAGCATTATACGGACGGGGTACTAAGTCCCACATCTTATTTTCAATAAGAGCATCGTATTCGTCGGTCATTGCCATTTTCCAATTTGGATCATGTAATGCATTAATGGGATTAGTAGGTAAAGGAGAGATGGATTTGGCGGTTGAAGTATGGAGGTTAAGAAGCTTACGAGGTTTAAAAATGCCATGTTGGGATCTAGTTGTCATTTGTGGAGAGTGAGGTGGAGGAGCAATCGGAAGAGGAGGGTTGGGAGAAGGATGGGGTGCGGTAGGGGAAATTAATGGGATAGGTAAGGGTGACCGAATTGGAGAAAGAGGACTTGAGAGAGGGGATTGTGCAATTGGCTGAGACGGAGGGGTTTCGGGAGGAGAGATTGGAGGATTAGGAGAAATGGACGGAGTAGGGGAGGAAGGAAGATGGATAAAACCTGCATCCATAAGTTCATAAGATGAAGATGTAGGAGCATGTAATTTAGAGAACGGGAAAACAGTTTCATCAAATGTTACATGCCTTGAAACAATAATTTTACGACTCGATAAATCATAGCATTTATATCCTCTATGATTTAATGGATATTCTAGACAAACACACGGTGTGGACCTAGCTTGTAATTTATTTCTAGAAGTTGAGGGAAGCAGAGGATAGCATAAACACCCATAAACACGAAGGTGAGAGTATGACGGGTCTCGTAGATATAGAATTTTTGTGGGTGTTTGGAAAGCAAGCTTTTTGTTTGGGAGAATGTTAAGGAGATAAGTAGTCATTTGAAGGGCATGATGCAAAAAGAGGGAGGTAGTGAGGCATGAGCGAGAAGAGTGTGAATGATGTTATTGATGGTACGAATTTTTCTTTCGGCTTTTCCATTTTGAGATGATGTATGAGGGCAAGAGAATCGAAAACTCATTCCATTTTGTTGACAAAATTTGTGAAATTGTCCATTATCATATTCTATGCCATTGTCACATTGGAAACATTTTATTGGTCTTTCGAATTGAGTGTGAATATGATTACGAAAGGTGAGAAAAATGGAATGCACTTGAGATTTTGAGGCAATGGGAGAAGTCCATAGAAAATTCGTGAAATCATCAAGAAATAAAACATAATACCGATGACCACCCGAACTGAGTGTGGGTGATGTCCAAAGATCACTATGCACAATATCAAAAATGAAATAAAGTGCAAGATAGAGAATCATAAAAATGTAATTTAACTTGTTTTCCAAGAGTACATGACTGACAAATAAAATTATCCGGAAATTTGTTAAAAACAATTAAATTGTTCTTACGAAGGGAGCTTAAAACAGGAGCTCCTGGATGTCCTAAACGACCATGCCATAATTCAGGAGAAAAAACAGTGAAAGCAGACTGTGTTGACAAGCCAACGAAAGGACTGGTGATAACTGCATATAGGTCACCGGAGCTGTTACATCTCATTAAAGGCATCCCCGTTGGAAAATCCTTCACAGAAAAACAGAAAGGATCAAATTCAACCGAGACATTATTGTTAATGGTGAATTTGCGCACAGACACAAGATTTTTAATTAATTTTGGAGCATGCAAGACATTGTTTAAAATAAGGGAAGAACTAGTGTTGGGTAATAATGCATGTCCACAACCTAGAATATGAATTTTATGGCCACTACCAACAGTAATATTACAATTTTTGCTCATATTGAAATAAGACGTAAGATTACCTCCGTGCGCGGTCATGTGCGATGTAGCTCCAGTGTCCATGTACCATTGATCATCCGGTGGAACCATGGAAAGAGTGTGCATAGCTGCTTGAATATCAGTCGGAGCATAAGAATTTTGGGCCTGCGGTGGTGTGGCTGCCATGTGGGCCTGTGGGGGCCGAGGCCCAAGCAATCAGGGGTGGCGCGGATGAGTGGGTTGCTGAGCTGTTGTTGGATAAGGGCATGGAGGCGTGGCCCAAGATGTCCAAGGCCCGACCCAAGGAAAGGCAGCCCATGGCTGCCAATAAAAGGCGACCCATTTCTTCCAAAAGAGGAAGAATCATGTGGCTGCCACCACGAGCCACGGCCAGAAGAAGATGGGTGACTGCCACGGCCACCCGATGTGTGTCCCCTGTGTCTGCCACCACGGGCACCACCACCACCACCTCTGCCACTACGGTGGTTGGGGGTCCGATTGAGGTTGTGGGTATGGCGATTTGCACCGTGGTTGTCCACTGGAGCCACGAAGAATGCAGAGGTTGAGAGATTTTGGGCTGCCTTCTTCGTCCTTGCCGTCTCCTCCAGAACCAGCATCGACCGAGCTTTGTAGAAGAGGGGAAGAGTGTCGCCATGGCGAATTTGTGAACCCACTCCTGCATAGGCTTCGGTTAAGCCCGAGAGAAGTTGAAGAACGAGACGCTCGTTGGAGACAGGGGCACCGACATTGGGCAGCTGATCAGAGAGGGATTTGAGGTGTTGACAGTAGGAAGAGGCATCGACAAAATCCTCCATCTGAACTTTGGAGAATTCCTGTTCCAGGTAGAGAGCCCTGGAGTTTTTGTTGTCGGAGAAGATGTCCTTGAGGCGTTCCCAAGCAAGGGTAGCAGTAGAGTCTCTCTCAAGAATGGTGTTGAGGAGGTCTTCTGAGATGGTTCCATAAATTCATTGCAACACAATAGCGTCAACCCGTGACCAGAGAGCTAGGTCTATGGTTGAGGGAGAAGAATCATGCTTCAATTGTTCTGCCGAGGGAGGAAGAATGTGGTCAAGAACTTGGTAAGCCCGAGCATGAATTTTAAATAATTTTGACCATGTGATATATTGACCCTTTTCAATATCTAAAGTGATTTTAATGAAAGTGTTGATGTTTGATACTGCAAGAGCTGGGTGTGATGGATGAGATTTTGGTGGAGGAGGAGAAGAAGGGGAGGTTGCTGCAGATATTGATTGGTCCGCCATGGTGTGAAGAAGAAGAAGATAGAAAAGATGGAGATTGAGAAGAAGGAGACGGCAGCTAGGGTTAGTGCTCTGATACCATGATAGATTTTTGAATTCCCTCGTCCGGTCTTGATTTCCATGTTACATTAAATACCTTGAAAACCAATTGTTTTGTTCCCTGGAGCGCACTGAGCACATTGACTCCATAATGTACTGAGAAACGCACTAAGCACACATTAAAGTAGCACTCAGCACATTAAAGTAAGTTTAATATTGACATATTCTAATAGAGAGTTATGCTCTTAATCCATGAGATGAATTTAATAATTTAATATTGATTAGGATTTACAAACTAGCAAAGAAGTTATATCAAGGAGATTTCACTAATCAAGAAATCCTGCTTTGTAAAATGCAATTAACATTTTGAACTTGATGTTACATATAATCCCAAGTTTCAAAAGCTATATAGGTTTCAAGAATTATGTGAAAGATCGATGGCAACTAGAAAGGCCACCATTTATCTTCTTATTAATAAAATTTTGAAACTCGTTTTTAACCTTGTAGTATTTACACGATAACCAATGAAAATTGTTTAGAAAAAACTTAAAAAAAGGAAATGATTGTTTTGCTTCTCTCTTTTTTTTATACAATATGCAAATTATTTTTACATTATTCAATTTTTAAATCAAGTTTAGTTGATTTTGTTATCATTTAAAATTTTTAAATAGCTCAATGATATATTTAAACTTCTTTTTTAGTTTTAAAATTATATAACATATTGACTTTAGCCCCTCTTTTTCAAAATTTATTGTGTTTCATCAATTATTGAAAACATAAAATGAATAAAAAAAAGTTTTAAATACATTTAAAAAATACAAATTTATATTTATAGTCGATAATTAGTTTCTAAGTTATAAACAAGTCTCATGGTTCCTTCAATAAAGGGGGTATTATGCGTTTTTTTTTTCTTTTTTCTTTTGATAAGAAGTCTTATGTTTCTTTAATGATACTCTCTTAAAAAATATATTAAGGCAGCGGCAAAGATTGAAATCTTAAGACCAAACTTGATCTACAACCAAACTTAAACTGGGCTAATGGTCCAAATACAAATGGCGGCTCCCTGGTCCTGGAAGCCCAGTAACCTCGTTTAAACCCTAACCCTAATCTGAAGCTCCAGAGTCGCCTCGGAGATTCAATATATGAGCAGCAAGCAGCTAAGAATATCATTTTCATTGCTGAAACCCCCCTTCCTTGCTCGTAAGCTTCCTTCTCACATCAGGGATCTTACAATTTGTTTATGCTTCTGTTTTGTATTTGATAAGGGATCTGGAAGAACACGAGGGCAGTGATGTTGATAACTACCTATTTTATGATCTTCGTGTGATTAAAAAACACCAATGGATCCTTCTGAGCCCTCTGCTATTCCTTCTTTCCTTCTTCATTCTCTTTTAAAGATTTCTTAATTGTTTTCTGGTTTATTTCTTTGGTTAATAAGCATATTTGATGGAGAGCCGTTGATGTGATGATATTCTTGACGGAAATGTACATGTCGACATAAAAACTCAGACTACAATTATCTGATCTCCGGCTTTCTAATTTATATATCCCTTTTCTTTTTCTATCAAAAAGAAAACTCTATGCATCTTAGCAAAGCAAGAACTGAATTATTGCTTGTTGAAAAAGACCAAATCCTTGTTTTGGTGATGAAGGTTTGTGGCATTTTTTCAGTTGTCTTCTGGAAATCAAACTTCTTATCATTTTCATACCGTGTGCGTTTTTCTATTCCCCCATTTCTATCCAATTTGTTCATGGTAAATCTTTTTTCGCTTCCAGGAAAAACTCTTTTGATTTTATCATGAAAAAAATTGAAATAAAGTGTATTATGGCCTTAAAAACAAGATAGTCACTTGATCCTCGGCCAGGATCGATAATGGGAAGTCGGCTCAAGGGTTTAATCTGTGAAAGGCTTCTGATTACAACTTCAATGAAGAGATACAAAGTTCATGGCTAAACGTAAATCCAAGAATTCACCATTTCTATCCAATTTGTTCATGGTAAATCTTTTTTCGCTTCCAGGAAAAACTCTTTTGATTTTATCATGAAAAAAATTGAAATAAAGTGTATTATGGCCTTAAAAACAAGATAGTCACTTGATCCTCGGCCAGGATCGATAATGGGAAGTCGGCTCAAGGGTTTAATCTGTGAAAGGCTTCTGATTACAACTTCAATGAAGAGATACAAAGTTCATGGCTAAACGTAAATCCAAGAATTCACCCGCCTCCTCACTCACTAGCACTGAAATCTTATATTTATGAGGTTGATAATCAAAAGTCTTGAGCACCAGAAAAAAAAGTGCACTGTTCAAGGCATGTGGGGGTGTAAGGATAGAGGCAATTTGTTGTCTCATTTTAGATGCCAGAGATTTTGCGGCATTTGATCATCTAGTTGATCGATATGATAAAGGAGGAGACATGGAATTTGTGAGAGTTTTGTTTGATGAGGTGCCAAAAATGAATGTGATTTCTTGAAATAGTATGATTTATAGGTACTGTAATTATTATAGTAGTACAAGAAAAGGTTGAACAAAAAAAAAACAAATTCTAACATGATACATAGAGATTGTAATATTTATTTATCTTAGTTACACAATAAAAAGTGGGATGTAATATTTAATTGCATATGATTTTGAGGAGTTATTTCTTTGTATTAATCTGAATTATTTCAAGGTTTTCTTCTTTATTTTATTATTTGGATATTTATATTTACTTTAGAGCTTGTGTTTTATGTTGGGCTTGTTTTGGTCTGGAATTAATTTTTTTAACTGTTTTAGATATTAGGTTTGTGTTAGTTGATTAATTAGTTTGGCCCTATTGATTTGCTACCCTATTTAGAAGGATGTTTTCTTTGTAGCAAAACCCAAAAGCCAATAGTTTAATATGAAAACATTTATTTAATAAAGAATTTCTATTTCAATCAAAACTTTTAAGGCTTATATTTATTTTTGGATGCAAGGAAACCCCGCAAAATACATTTTGTGGAGTAAAACTTTAATTGTATTATTGAGACTTGCAGATTGAAAATCCTTTCCCAAATCCCAATGGTCACTTTTAAGTTTTAACGCCTACAATTAATCTATAAACACTCAAATTCATAAAGTCAAACAAAATCACACTCAAATTCATAAAGTCAAACAAAATCCTCATCCATAACTTTTTTGAAATACATACATGTAATTTTCATACCCCATCAAAACTCTTTTCTAAACAAATTTAATCATACCTACACATTTAACAAACAGATAATATCACCAATTTAAGCAAGGCTTTCCATCTCCTCCAACTTCTACATGGCCAACCACAAGAACACAACCATTTCAGTTTTGGTTGTTATTTTCACCATTAACACACCTATCAACCTCCATTTATTAAAACAATCATTCTTATAAAAGTCACATAAACCCTAGAGTTTCATTTTTAGGGATTTTCCATCCCCTTATCACCAAATCACTAAAACTAGAAGAATAACCATAGAAAATATCTTACTTGCACAAATTGAACTCAATTGATGGTTTACTTTGTTAGATCTCCTCCAAGCCTTTTTCCTCCTTTGAAGAATGCTCTCAAAGTTCTAACCCCTCATTGTTCTTCCCAACCCACTAATTTTTGGCATCAATTTCTTTCTAAAGCATATAGAGTTGAAGTACTTGGTTGCTAGAGAAAGAGTCTAGAAACAAATAGTGTAAATTGAAAACATTAGTTCCATTTATATGATCGTTAACCATTGAGCAAGGGATTGCTCCCCAAGGCTTACAAATAACATTTTATTGGGACAGGTCCTTGGACAAATATATGATCGTGATATTTTTTATTTTATTTTATGTTTAAGTGATTATAAATATTGACTTATATGCAATTATGTTATCTGTTTATGGCTTTTTTATTTTTTATTTTTGTTTTGTTTGGTTAATTACCAAGGAATATTCTAGGACGACAAATTATAGGTGTTATTAAATTATACAAGATTGCATGAGTAATGGTTGTCAAATATCATAATACATAGACTTATGACATATATGCTGTAGGACTTATGACTCATTTTAATGACCTAAGCTAATTATAATGTTAAAGTATTGTTTTAATTGGCTTATCAACTTTAGTATTTTAAATTAAAATTGATCTTAATTATTGCTTTTTTTTAATTAAAGTTAAATTAGATTAAATTCAAGTGGGTCAAATCATCAAATATCTTTCCAGTGCAAGTTCAAGTGGGTCAACAATCTTGTGTTAGTATTTATGTTTAATTTGGATTTACAATTACAAAATCACTAAGAGGAGGAATTTAAAGAATAATTATCCTAATAATTTTCTTGACTCACTTCTTTTTTCTAATGGACACCATATAAATCATGATGATAAAATTTATAGGCCTTTTCCTCACTAAAAAAAAAACAGGTGGCAAAAAGAAGGCATGAATAGTTTTTTAACAAAAGTTTCTTCAGATATTATTGCTAACAATGGTATGCAATTCAATCATACTATTTTATTTTATAAAATACTATAGGGTTACTCCTAGCAGTCTTCGTATGGTCTCTCTCGTTAGCAATTAGACAATTTGTTATTCCGCACCCTGCTTTCTGGGTTAGGGATATATGTATACACCATGAAAGGATGGAAAATAATCCAACAAACGCACTGTTCCAAAATACAAACGTGCAGATCAGTGGATGAGCTTCCGTACCTGACGCATCCCAGCTATTCATTGACAAACTTGGGGATGGGACTTCCTAATCTTAGCAGAAAACCAACATGAACGATACTAGAGGATGCCTTCAAGATTTTCTTTTCTGCTTCTCCAGCCAGTTCCATTGCATCCCTGCGATGCCACAAGGAAAAATATCAAACATAGCACAGCATTTTGATCAAGAACATCAAAAAAAGGCTGACTTTACATACCTAATCAAGATGCTAGGGCGCATGGAAATTTCAATTTGGAGTAATATATTGCCTTGCATCAAGTGGCGTGTTATACGCTCAACCTCTATTTTCTGAAATCCATTCAAACCTCTTATAGGTTGAAAGAAATGGTTAAACCAGTAAAATTTCAACTAGCTTAACTGAAGCATTTTGCATGGCAAGGCTTTGTGTGACAAAATGTTAAAGCTTTGTGAGAAAAAAAGAAAACTAGCGAAGCCCTATTTTAATCATAAGCTAGTTGTGATCAGCCCAATTGATCTGCCACCTTCATTTGAAGTTCTATTATAACCTGAAGTTTCTGGAGACTGTTTGGGAGACTTTAGTAGACTGTCATTCTCAAACTTCCTATGCCTCTCTATTGAATATCTCGTATTTCTTTATCAACTTCTTTCGCTGTGCAAATGTAACATTTTAGGGATAACTGTTTAAACAAAGCACTATCTCAAGCCAGATTGACCATTGAGTTAATTAATCCAGCAAGAGTTGAATGAATTTCTACCACCCGAGAGAAGGCCGCAAAAAGCAAATGGCACTAAACAAAAGTTAAGATTCTTTTCCAAAATCAGTAATTAGACCTAAAGCTATATCATTAGCATGTCGCATGCATGGTATGGTATAGTGCCAAAAGGCCAAGAGCAGAGTGCACTTGGCTAATCAAAAATTGAGACAAATACCTCTGGGAACTTTGACGAGAAAACATCAGAAATGATCAATTCAATGTCTTTGTCATCCAAAGAAATCTTTTTATTCCGATTCACTTTTCCATTAAAATTTTCTTCTTGATCCATCATAGTAGGAGAAATACATATATATGCGGGATCTGCAAGCACATTAAATATGTAAAGGTAAGAGGTGATCACGTATGATGAATTGGTAGACAGATGGTAATGACACTTAAATTGAGAAAAAAACAGACATATGAAAGATGGTAAGACATTGATTCATTTGAGTGCCCATGTTGACCAAGAAATTAGAAGGCAAACAGAAAATAAAGGGGCTGGAACTTTGGATCAGGAACTAAATAAACAGAATCCAACTGACACTCCTTATTGGGACTAGCCAATTAGATTTCGAAAACTTTTAAATCAAATAATAATTATCCAAAAGATGCCATCCATTTTACTCTAATTAACCTCATAAGTTAAAAACATATCCTCTGAGATACAAGAACTTTACTATCCAATGACCACAATTTTTTTTAGATCAAGATGGAATAAATAAGCCTCTCTCCCTTCCCTCATGCAACAACAGAAACTGATTGTGTTACCCTCTCTCTTGACCATTTCTAGCAGATAATAGAATCAAGTATCATACCTATGTGTATAAAAACTTCAGCTATTTCTGGATGAGAGTTGTGAATTTCCTGGCGAACATTTTCACCAATGTCATGAGCAGCACTAACACTAAGAAATGGATCAACCTGCAAGTAAAATAAAACAACTACATCAATCAAGAGGGAAACCACAAGGTCAATTCCCTGAACATAAATTCAGCTTTTCAACTAAGCTTTGAATTCTACCACAAAAGCACCAAGCAACTCGACACTCAGAAGAATAACCCACCACAATATGCACATCAAGGTATAGAGATGAACCAGCCCTCCTTCCTCTCATGCGATGGCAACCCTGCAAACAATTTCAAAGGATTCTTGAGCAACAATGCCAGGAAGCAAAGATCAACTAAAAGTACTCAACCATTCTTCAGCATATATGACAGGACTAAAGATGAACTACAATTTACAGGCCATGCAAAAGGGATGATCACATTTTTAGTCCTTTCTACCTTTTATTGTTAATTCTATACAGCTGCATCAACTTCAAATTTTCCATTTGAGCAGTGATAAAATATTCAATCAGGTATATGGTTCAAAATCCCTCTGGAATTTCTAAACTAATTGCAGCGGTGGTATTTGTTGAATAATGTACTAGGAAATTTTAGTGCGGTCTGGATATTTAAAAGGAAAAAAATAAAAATAAATGACTATTAAAGCATCATGATAAGGTGAAAAGATCTAAAGATGTTTTAATTCCCAAAATATGAAAAGTGAAAGAAATTGCACTTCATAGTTTTATAGTTTTACATGGAGTTCAAAAGTCTCAGGAATTTCATGGGTGGTATGGCCATTCCACTGGTTATTTTTTATTAAATCAAAACTTAAAAATATCTAAAACAGATATGTTGCTTCACTAGCAGTTATCCCCCCTAACCCACCCGTCCAGCATATATTAATAAAATGTTCTATTGGATTTTTTTATTAACTGGTAAGCGTAATCAAATGTGTACTGTTTCTATAATGTGTGAGTTTTGATAGAGCATGCAGGTAAGCTTATTAAAAGTCATGCTTGGATACATGAGCAAAAATTCATGGACAATTGCAAAACTTGAAAGAGTATTCTCTGTTATATTATGTTTCTTAGGTATGTTAAGCACTACAAGGTCTCTTGATGCAAAAGCTGGCACCATGTCTCTGGCTTTCCAAGCAGACTCATGACCAAGGAGATGGTTGTATAAAAGAACCACAATCATTTTCTGGTTAGCATCTTAACTGACTATTCTATGTTTCTGAACCAAATTTTTGCAAAGCCAGCCAACCAAAGATGTTGAGCTGAAATAGTTGAACTGTCCCATTAGTTTTAGGTTCAATAGATGGGCAAAATTGCACACTGACAAAACTAAATAGAAATTTCATTTTCCTGGGAAATCCAGAGCTATTAGCACTATTGTTAAGTAGCAACTTTCAGTATTCTGAAACTATGACAGCAACCTAAAGAACCTAAATGAATAGTGAACACTAAACAAATGACCAAAGAAATTCTGAAAAGAACTGGGTTTACAGAATAAAATTCTGATACATACCTGGACTCCCTGGACTTGTAGTATCGTTTGCTTTATAGGACCCAGATCTTCCTCTGGGATGGCAGCATCTACCAATTCCAAAACACTAAGATTTGTCCATAACATAATGTCAGATAAGGAGATTCATGCTGCTAGAAAATGCATCTGATGCTCGGTAAAAGATAAAGTCAAAGTTATTGGAGGCATACCTCTGGTACCCTGATTCAAATCCAGCTTTGAGTATCATACCAGAGACAACAAGTCCAGCAAGAGGATCCAGAAACTTTACTCCAAGAATAGCCCCTCCTAAAGTGGAGAATAAATTGATGGTCAACTAGCACCAGTGATTTAAGAGCACTCGGGAGAAATGAATGGGCAGAACAAGAAGATTAAAAGTGTATTGAATACTATCTATTAGACGAATTGGATCACTATATATAGCTTGTGCTTTTATAAAACTGATAGAATTGGCTAAGGTACCAAGGGTTAGTAAAAGTGGTTAAGATTCGGCCAAGGATACCAGGAGGTCCTATGTTTAAAGTCTTGCTTTTGCATAACTAGTAGTGACTTTCTAAATCTTGCAAGCCACAGACATGGAACCTCATTGGCCAGCATACCTTAGGGCGCTTGTCCCAACAGGTGAACATATCCCATTGCTTGTAAATACACACACACACACATATATACACATATGTAAAAAGCAAGAAGGAAATTGAATGATTGAGTTGATACCAACTGCATCTGCTTATGTTTTAACACACACACACACACATATATATAAACACTAACAAATCACTACATTGAAACTAAAGATAAGGCTTAAGTGTTATTCATCATTCACGCGGTCATTGAGATTTTAGAAACACTGAAAAGTTGGCACCAGAATAAGAAGTTTTGAAAGAATAATTAGCTGCCTAGTATATAAGACAGATAGTTTTCATAAATTAAGTGAAACACATCTTGCCAGCATGATTTAGGAATCTTATTGATCCAAAATTTATTGGGGTCTTGATAATCTGTTTTATGACAAATCTTCCATGACATTAAATCAAATCCAGAATTTTAAATGGTTTATGTACTGATTATTAATCTACAGTGTCATTATGTTGATGTAATTCTAAACTATACTGCAAGTAGTAAAAAATTATGATGCTTAGTTAAAAGATCTTGGAATGATTAGCTTCATGTTCAGCTTAAACCAAACTATACTGAATGCCAACTACCTAAATAAAAGCTTCTTACCAACACCAATAAGAGCTACAATAGATGAAATGGCATCTGTACGATGATGCCAAGCATTTGCTTTCATTAGTCCACTACCTTGCCTTTCCCCAGCTCGTTTTGTTATCCAGTAAAGCCTACAGGAAAAGGAAACATGAGGTGACACTATGAAAATAGCACCAAGATCATAGATTTCATAGAAAAGGAAGCTGGAAAAGATGCTATAGACATGAAATAGACAAGCCACAGAACAGGGAACGTATGAAGGGTTTTATCTTCAGCACAAGAAATAAAGGATGTAGAATGGGATGTAAGGGTCATGGATACATACAGACAGAATACAGAAAGCTCCAAGCTGTTTTTGCCTTTAGAGGCCATGAAATGGGTGTGTGTATAGAAATATTTAGCAAAGCAGGCTACATGTTTCAAATGAGATTTTATAAACCAAAGTTGCACTTCAAAAACCACTGTCACACAATGGCAGCACAACCAATGTAAAAGAAAAGACTTCAAGGTTACGTCCATCAACATATAGCTATTATTATCTGACCAGGCCACGGTATATCTGCCAAATGATTAATTTCAAGGCTATTAAATAGGCATGTGAAATAGAAGCAACCACCTCTTCTTAAAGAGGAAACAAAAGAGGATTGTCCAGAAACTATGCAACATATCTTACCCTTCTTTTACAGAAATTGATACAATAGTCATACTCAAAGCAAGGATGGGATGACCCATGTCAATCCCATGATGATGCCCACCTTGATGATGATGCACATTTTCATGGGTCAATGGATGGTTTGCTACCTCAGGAACTACAGTCAGCAACCCCTGCACAAGAAAAAGGTTGATTTCTACAATTTTTTATACAAATCCTTTTATGAAGTTTATGTGAAGCAGGTAGAGTAGTTTATTCCAAAATATGGACAAACTTCTGGTCAGTGTTAATGGAGATGAGAAACAAGAGGAAATGAACTGTACAAGTAAAAGATCTAATGCATGCCACGCAATTCCACCAGCAGTTGCTAAAAGCATGCATGATATTCCAAGGGCTCCAAGAGTTTCAAACTTGCCATGCCCTGAGAGGAAGGAAAACCAATTATGAAACCAAGTAACAGGCCCCTATGCACAATGAATCTAAAAGATTATCGTACACCTTATGCCAAAAACAAAAAAAAAACAGAGCACATCATATTTAGCTGTTCTAGGGGTATCCAAGACACAATTGAAGCTAAGGTTTTATAGGGAAAAAAAGGGTGCAAAATAAGACGGCCAAAACAAACTTTATCATGTACTTATACCATCTTGAATCAATTGAAGAGCCATCCCGGATCAATAAAAACTCAATCCCAAGATGATTTATATAGATAGACAAGCACTGGCCTTTCTGGATGTTTAAGAGGGAAAGCAAAATTAAGTTTATCCCTGGTTTATCAGAGTTCCATCTTCTTCTAAAATATCTATGTTTTCACATGGACAAGTGCAAAAAGAAATCTCAACCGACGACAAGTTAAAACACTAACTTGTACAATACTACATCGATGTGGTAGGATTAAAAGACATGTAATCAATTTGTTAACAAATTACATGATTGCAACCTAAAACCTCAACCAAAAGAAACGGCAAAGGAGTAGAGCTTAGGTACAGATTAAAAAAAGTGACCATAAGGGTGTTCTTTGTCTTTAGGAGCCATCCCAGCTTTGAAAGACCACAACGCAATCCCACTAAGCACCACGTCAGAGACAGAATGAGCAGCGTCGGCGATGATGGCAGTGCTTCCAGATAAATAGCCAGTGAAAGCCTTTCCAGTCGCCAAGCCGATATCGGCAGCAAGTCCCAAACGGAATACACTTTCGCTTTGCTCACCAGGAGAGGGTCGGTGGTGGTGATCAGATTGGTGGGCATGAGAATGGCCAAAATGCCACCTTCTATGGATTATGAAAGGAGGAGGGTTGTTATAACGTTTGTTATTATAATCTTGGTAGTGAGAATCGAAGGGTGGTTGGAGCAGGAAACTGGCACCAGCACTGCTAGCAGCATTTGTGTGGCGTCCTGAAGAGATCAAATGGGATGATTTGTACAACAAAATTGAATTACTACATCTTTTGTAGAGTTTGAATCCCATTATTTTCTTTGGAAGGAAACTCAATTGCCAAAATAAAAATGAAGGATGGAGAATGAACTGGGTAGGGATAGGGACAGGAATATGATTCCGATTCTTCTTCTTCTTCTTCTAGAGGGCACTTGGGTTGGCTATGAATCACATTTAAGCAGATACCTCTTCTTATTTTTACAAATGCTCCTTTAACACCAAATTATAATACAACTGCCTATGCCCCCACTCACCTAGTAATAAAATCGGATGGATAGAGGACTGATAATGTCTGAAATTGATGAAATAGACATTCATTTGATATTTGTGTAATTTGCTAAGGACTAAATTGTGGTTTCACTCGTTCATTGTTTTTTTTTTGTTTTGATATTTCCAAACCACAATTCCTCTTTCAAATTCAGTGTCTACTGTTGTTTTTTTTTATAATCAAAATATTCGGGTCAATATATATACACCACAATTAATTCTTAGATCTATTAAATATTTTATGTAAATTCAATAAACAGATAAGATACCATGGTAATAACAAACATTTAGAGAATTGAACCCGGATATAGAAAAGAGAAAAAAAGAAAAAACCCTTCCCCCGACCTCAATGCTCAATAGTGTCTCGCTGCTCAATAGTGTCTGCTATTGTTTGTGAACCTCAGTGATGGTCTAGGACTGTACAGAACCTATGATGATTTCATGCTATTTTGCAACCAAATGGTCGATGCGATTGGAACTCTCTTTCCCACCTCCGGCAGTTTCCTAATTTTAAAGATTGGTCAAACTCATGGATGGCATTTAATTTCCATTCATTCTTTTGAAATCATCCTTGTTTAAGTTCTTGAAATCGAAAAATGAATACAATAAAATAAAATAAAAAAAGCGTATAAAAAGAGGGATGAAACTCTAGTGACTTCACCAAGGCCACGCCCCGGTGATGCAGAGCTCTCTCTTTTCAAGTTTTTGGAACTAGATACTCGTGAGCTATCATCTTGAACAAAGGAGAACAGAGGGACTGCAACTTCGTCCAACTGCTAGATCCTTTCAGTCAAATTTAGAATCGAATTCCAAGTATCTAAAATTTTTCAATTGCTGTTAGAATTCGCACTGCTTGTTTTCTCCTCGAAACAATCACACACCCTATAGCGTGTAAATCCCTGTCATTACATTCACTCTATGCAATGGATCAGCCCATGCCAGGCCATATTATGAAAGAAGCTTTCAAGTCACTCAGTGCCATCTTCTGTTTCCATTCCAGTTACGGTCTCCATGCCCGGAAGAATTCCGTTGCCTGGACCTATTATGAGGCATATAATCCCATCCAGAATTCGTTCTGGATCTGGTTCCTGAATAGTTTCTCCCTGGCATGTACTCTTGTGATTCATTACGTCTACTCTCTGGACTCCAAGACTCATAACCCTCATCACCCACATATTCATTTCTTTCCCAGGGAGGACCTGACTGCAAAGATGGCTGCACAGGCCTCCCAGATGATGAAACATAGTTTATTTGATTAGCTTGGGAGGGGGAGTTTGAGGCTAAACCCTGCCTAGCTCTCCAGGAATCAGCCACTGGACCTGCATCACCAGCATGTGTCCGTGAGGAGTATACAATCAGAGGGTCGTTTATCTGGGCAGGTTGTGACTGCAACTGTGTTGGTGTTGGTAAGGCAGGTGATGGTGGAAAAGGAAATGGCTGTCTCTCTGGATTTGATGTGAAAGAAACAGATGGAGTTGATTTTATGTTGTTCATTTCAGCTGAAAGGTTTAGCGAGGGAGGGGTGTTAACAGGTAGAATTTTCATGGTTGAAACCATTTCTGAGGACAGTGTCTGTAACATCGATGAATTTGAGGGGTAACTCTGGTTTGCTGGGAGAACTATTGAAGGTTGTCTATCACGTCCGATGGAGCTTGTTTGGGGCAATGAGAAGGGGTTCATCACTGCTGAAACGTGCTGGGATTGTAATGGAAAGCTAGCTTGCTGCTGCAGAATTCTGATGCCAGTGGCCTGATTTTGATGCTGCACCAAGCTAGTATGCTTTTCTGCTAAAGGGACACTGGTGGGGACTCCAGGATCACTGTATACAACTCTGTTCCCCATTGAAGCCTGCTGGGAAAATGGATTCTTGGCAACCTCTGATCTCCATCCGCTCTGCATTTTTACCATGTTACCAACGAGTGTTTATTAGCACTCGTGAATTATAAACAAAGAACTCAAAAAACAGTTATATGCCATTTTTATTTACATTTGTTTTTCATAATGACAACACCTACAAGGGAGCCCCTACGTTGTTAGTCAGTGCACAATTTTCACAGCATGGGACACATCAATCCATCATTCTCAACTTATGGGGAGATAAGATAATCAGTGGATGAACAATGGCATAAAAATGCTTTAACCATATTTTCAACCATTGATGGCAACTCTAATAGATGAGGGCTGCGAGAACTACATAACCCATTTCTAAACTGCTGAAAACATCCAAGCAACTCCCATGGACAAATCCCTAGTTCCACAACTGGCTATACCTCTAATAGCTCAAGTTCAGTTTGACCTTTATTTTATTTCCGTTGCAAGTAGAGCTTTGTGCACTCCAGATTATAACTTATACCTCCCTAATTTGACCTTTATTTTATTTTCATTGCAAGGAGAGCTTTGTGCATTCCAGATTTTAATTTATGCTTCCCTGTGAATTTCTATTTACTAAATTGCAAGAGCAAATAGCTCTACCCATAGGAAGTTGACAACAGTTTAATGATTTGTAACAAAATTTGCAATATTGGCCCAAATCACGCACCGTTCCAGGATTGTTGCTCGAAGGAGTTGGCGATGGAAGTGAAACTTCAACCTTCTCCTCCACTTTCCCACCAAGCCCATTCAAACTACCTGCCAGACCACCTCCTGTCTTAATCATATCAAGCAGCTTCACAGTTTCTTCACTTGATAAATTGCCAGCTTGTCCAGAAGTCAATGCAAAAACCAATTCTGGATTTTTTAACAGTACAGCAAGCAACTCAAGATCTGGTTCAGTTGCGCTCCCTCCACCAACCTGAGGCAGGGAAGGTGCAGGTTCAACTACTGTATTTACATGTTCGGTATGGGAAACCTGTGTTTCTGCAACATCAGCATCAGGTGGCTGTTCAATTGGAATTTCTGGGGTCAATGTGTCATCATAGTCCATCTCAAGGTCCCATGGTTCCTTTGGATTAGATGGTATCTTCTGGACCGTCTGATAGATGGTTTCTATCTCCCTACGGTTTCTGTTTTTCTGAACATCAACTTCTTTGCTATTTTCACCAGTGCCCACTCTCCAGAGAGTGTTGAGTTTTATTTCTGCAGAGAACAGACGTGCATAAAAGGCTGAAAAAACCAAAGAATGTGCATTGAGCTAATACAAAATACCAAAGAAAAGCAGGAGTAGAAGAGAAAAGCCAAAACAAAATCAGGTAATTTTAGACAACCCATGAGAAGATGAAGATAGCAGTATGGTTTTGAGAGGAATAAAAAAGACAGAAGTGAGGGAGCTCAGTCACCCCTCATTTGCAAGGAAACCTGTTGTGAACGTCCTGAATCCTGTTTAGCCAAAGTCCAAATAGTGCTTAAGCTGATTATCCTCTTACACTGTACTGATTCTCTATGCATTGTTTAACATATTTACAAATTTGAAACAAGATCATCCCTGCTTGGAGTACAGCAACCAATTGTTTGAGCCTCATTCTGACAACATACAGTCCCCAGTCCAAAAATGGTAAGCAATGCAAGCCCCCCTTTACACTCATGATATAGTGCTTGATATGTGCTCAGTTCCAAGATAAGGAAAAAAAAAATTACAGTTGTACAAAAAAACTGATTGTCAAACCAAAAACTCCACATGTATTATTTTCACGTATAAATTTCATGTCCTCGCCCATGTAATCCAGCAACAATATTCAGGAGTTTCTGATTGAAGTAATTGACATGATTTGATACCATATTGTAAGTGGATACCATAAATGGAAACAAATTAAAAATCAGTGTGCCTATGCACTCAAATAATTTCCATGTTCATAGTATATGAGCAATCTTCAGGCATTTTATGCATCCAGTTAAGATACCATTGTCACTTTACCCACCAATGCTATAAAATCTTGTAAGAAGCATAAACTTCACTTTTATAAAGTAACTTGTATTGTTATGATCTTATTATCAAGTTTTCACATGAAACATCAACAGTTCAAATACTACATTCTTTCCTGGGGGAAAGTTAGTATTTAGAAAACTAATACCATGAAACAAGTTTTTGAATCCTTGTCCCCAGAACTACAAAAAATAGTGTTTATCAACAGACTAATTAACATTTTTCAAAACACATTGACACATGTTGTATTTGTAAAGGCTATCCACTTGCTGTATTACAAGGTCGATCCAAAAACCAAAATAATTGTGATAAAATGGCAGATAATCAAGGGATGAGCAATTAAAAGGGAAAGAGTCGGACTAGAAATTGAATATTAACGTATATCAAACAACAAATATTTTAAACACATATATCTCATCTATATGTACATACAATACACATAAAATGATCCTGGAATTCTTGATTGCACAATATTAAAATTCAGATAACAGTTTAGAAAGTTTTCTTGCTTTATCCATAAAGCATCTACTCATCTGTACTAATATTATTAGTAGAACATTAAGTAACCAACAGAGAAAAACCAAAAGCACATGTACCTGGAGGAGTCTGCCATGGGATCTGGACTTTACTGCAAACTCCCCCCATGGGTTCCTTAGAATTGATTTCTTTCTTTAGATCAAGGGAACCCTCGGCCTTACTAGAAACTTGGGTGGGAGGTGTCGCAGGTTTAATGTATTCCTCAATCTTTGGCCGGATATGAATTTTAGAAACTGGACACAAACTGGTGGTCATGCTTGAAGGCTTATTAAGCCCTCCATTCTTCAAACCAGTGCTTCCATTGGATGAGGAACCTAGTTTCCCATGCTTGTTCTGCATGAATAAAGCACGCATTTTTGCTTTTTGGATATCATCCGCAGACATTGGGCGGCCTTGATTAACAGGAGAAGCTTTGGTCGCCTGAGGGCTTCTGCCAGCTGTTTTCTGGCCTGGCTGTTCAACAAGCTGGACTTTTCTACGTTCTCTTGTATCTGTTACTAGCTAAGGGACGTGCTTAAGAGTTCATCCAGACAAAGAATCAAGAAAGCTACAAAAGCACATTTATCATTGAGATGCTTCTGTTATTCAAGGGAGGATGAATTATTTCAAAATCAAAGAAAATAAAATGCTTCAGTTAGGAGCTTTTAATTTTTAGGTGCCAGCTGAAAACAAAAGACAGATATGCATGGTAAATGAACACGTCTGAGACCAATCTTGATGGACAAAAAGGAAAACAAATAGAAGAACAACAATCCAAAGTGCTCTTGCACTTCAAGCATTATATTTGGGTTGAGGTAATATTGACAAGTCAAAATGAGTAGGCAAAAATCACGCCTTTATCAACCATTCAACCAGGATTCCAGATAAATCTGTAACCAACAATTTATTAAGGCTATGCCTCTAAATGGATTGCTGTAGGGGTTTTCCATCATTAAACTGGCAAGAAGCTGGCAAGAAACCCATGTGCCACACATATAAAAATAAAAAACTTAAAATATACATTTTGGTTGATTTATTCACATAAGAACTGCAAAGGTAATTGTCCAATCAAATTGAGCAAATGACCATCTGCTGCCATACTTGTACCTTAAATTTGATAATATGCAAGAGTTATCAGTTATTAGCTTTAACAAATTGAAATATTTTGAGATTGGCAACAGATTAATGCTGCTCATTCATTACTTAAAAAGTACAGAGATTGTATGAGAATTTCCTCAAATTCCAACGCAGTATAACTTTTATGTGAGATTTCACAAGACATATAGCATGATTACTTGAAATCATCGCCAAGGTCACTAAGGAACTGATTAATTTTGTTTTTATAATCAGCTAGACCATAGCATGATTTTTCCACCTGCATTAAAATTTGGTCAATTGACACCAAACTTGATAAATGTTGGTCAATTGGCTGAAATCAATAATTGCAGTTAAATAGATTGTTAGAACAGACATAAATTGCACATTCAAAAAACTGAAGCACTTAATCAAATGTTTTGAAAAATTCCCTCCCACATGTGTTGATGTTCACTGCTGGCCCACCACCATTTCCACCACCAAATGACCCTGACACTGGCCAGAGAGCAAAGATCCTGGTGTTGAGGCTGCTGTAATTTTCAAAAGATGTGGATTTAGTTTATTAATTGGGATAAATTGACCACCATGTTGTCAATTTTGGCATCAATCAACCAAATTTGAAGCACAAGTGTGGTAAGACAGCCATTTGCTACAGGCATGGGGGCCAAAAGGTGGTTTGCCAATTAAATATCTACAAAAGGCAACCCAATAAGATTATCCAGGTAACTCAACTAACTTTCCCGCGTAGCATCAAATGATTTCCTTGCTGTGTTATATTATGTAAATATTACAGTGGAAACATATTATCAAAAAGCTTAAAGCTCATCAATCACTTTGATTTGGACTCTTTTCCTGGTAAAGAAAAGGACAAATCCAAAAAACAAACAAGCTACACGAATTCCTCTAATACTCCATGCGCACCAGCTCTGGGGAGAGCCAATAATAAAACACAGTAGATAAATACCAACTAAAAGATAATATAAGTCAGTGGTTTAGGGCTATCCATTATAACTAACAGCTAGCATGTTTGAAGAGAGTAGCATGTGACAGTTCTTGCCATACAAGTCCCCTAGGCTAAGCTTTTAAACCTGAGACTGTCAGGAAAGTATATTTAACCTAATGGACTGTCAGGAAAGTATATTTAACATAATGGTGAATATTTTGACAAGGTATGTCCCGGGACATTGTCTTTATCATGTAGGATAAATGGTAAGAACATCATCTAGCTTTTGACTTTTCATTTAATAATGCAGTGACAAGTTTACTCTCTGTGAAATAAGCATGTACCGAGAGATGGATGAAACTATATGATGATGAAGCAAAATCTTCATCAGTTAACCAAGGAAAAGACAAGTTAATCAATTTTCCTTCGAATGCCAAAGAAATTGCAATGCACCACTTTAAAAAAAATAATCCTGGGGATACAGGATGAAGATGCGCCTAGAATGTGCTTCCTGCTCATATCATCTGTTGATGCAGGCAACAGCTTCAATGTTTGCGAAGACTCAATTTTCCTAAAAACAAAGAAATTTAGGCTGAATGCCGCCAACCACCACCAATAACATTCCAAACAATTCAAGCAAAAGAAAATATATATCAATACCTGATATTTTCTGAACTTTCGAATGAGAGAGCAAGCACGCCATCCTGTTCAGAATAAAAACTATTAGAGAAGTCCTATAACATCAGTCCACTTTTGATCATGCAGCTGATAGTGCATAGAACTTACAGGATTACCAATATCAGACTGCCATGATTCATTGGCCATAATTTCATCAATGCTGCACAAAATTTGAGCCAAAAGATGAGTTTTGACAAAACAAATCTTGCAAGTAGAGGTAATCACATGAACTTACCTCTGCTTCAAAATCATGTCCTGTGCATCTGTAGATGACTTTACACAGTTGGGTTTTTTGATTGCTTGACTTTTTGCAAACATTTTGCTCCATTTTGATAACAAAACCCTGGCCCTGTTTGAAATATCTGATCTTCAAATCAGATAAATGAGGTTCAAAATCATCACAAGGCACATAAAGAAAGGAAGCACACAAGCATATCTTATATCAAACAATATAAAACTCAAGAGGATTCATCAGAACAGGGATAGAATGGTGTCAATACCAAACAATACACAAAGAAAGGAAGCCCAACTGCTATTCATCCATCTTGCTTATTTGTCAGATAAGCACAGAAGCAGTCTGTGGTCAGAGATGACCAGGTAGCAGAGTCATGAAATTGATTTACAAAAACTAAAAGCACCAGAATGGCGATAATATCTTTATATGGAATCATAAAACTGGTATGACCTTTGTTATAATGAGAAAGCAAACAAATTCCAGAAACTATCCTACCCAAGCAATAAGAACAGCAACAAACATTATAAATAGCCCATGGAGTCCATTTATCAATTAGTAATTAGAAACTGACATCTGATGTCATATCTAAGATGAGAGTACAAGAGGTAGAATATAGGAAGATCAAAAGGCACAAGATAACTCTCTGAACAAAAGTACACCTGAAGTCCTGTAAAACCGCAGTCCATTGACACTGTGAAGTACAGCTGACATGTGTTCAGGAGGAGCTTTATGTAGGGGCAAATGACAGAAGACCTGCATACACCATAGATGCAATCCCAAGCATGTTTACAAGGTAAGAAAATTGCATGGAAGATCATAAAAATTTACAATTACCTTCAAGGTGACAAGAAGAACACTCGTTTGTTCTTCAGCAGCTGCTTGACTTAACCATGTTGCCAAAATCATGACACCACCTTTAACAAGAAACCTGGGAGCGCGCGTGGAAAAGATTAAATGCAAATGGAGAAAAATATCACATCTTGTTAGATAAATATTATGGGTTTGCCAGGTACCAATTTAGAACAGCTGGAGTCTGTATTTGCAAGATCCATTCCATGAGCTTCACCTGCCCAGAAAATGTTTCTTCTTTCCGCAACAAATCAAAAATCTTCTCAGCAAAATGTTTATCTAATTCATCTAAACCAGGCAACACGTCATCCTGTGTTGAGCAAGAGGGTGCTTCATCAACTCTGGAAGGACCAACAGCATCTAAGGGAACAGGATCGAGGGCTACAGAATCTAAAGGAACTGGGTTTAGACTTGCAGGGTTTAAGGTAGCTGGATTAGGGCTAAAAGAAATCAAGGGAACAGGATCTGGTCTAGCAGAATTTAATGGTGATGGAGTGGGGCTAACAGCGATTAAGGGAGCTGAGTTGGAGCTAACAAAACTAAAGGGAACAGGATTGGGGGCAACAGAGTTCAAGTAAAATGGATTGGGGATAGCAGCGTTTAAGGGAGCTGGATTGGGGCTAACAGTATTCATGGAAACTGGATTCGGGGCAACAGAGTTCAAGGGAGCCAAATCAGTAGGCATCAAAGCATCAGTTGTTGTTGGGGCCCCATCTTGAGGTCCTTTGTGTGCATTAACTCTAATAGCCTTCTCCCTTGACAACCGAACCAGTTTCCTCACTCTCATACGCTGGCTGGCAAAAAAATCTCGAACCTATAGTCGATGCAAAACCATGTCATGAGCCATAACAAATACACATCCAGAAGCTAAAAATGAATGAGGGTCTAAACAAGAAAAAATAGCAGAAAAGCAATCGTTACAGATGAACGCACGTCTCCAAATTCGTGTAAATACATGCAGAGTAATGGTAAAAGTCAATGCAAGAATTTTGTCCCAGACCAGACTTAAATATAAAGGAAAATCACCTGTGTGACAGTAGCACCAAATTGAGCACTAATCTCACGTGATTCCTTCTTACTAATAGCATCTTTGATAGAGAAAACTTCTTGCATATACTTGACAGCTTTGGGGTTAATCAAATCTCTGGGTCTTTTTCCTGTCGAATTGACATACAATGTTAGTAGTGGCCGAAAGCAGCCCATTTTACAGGGATTTTTTTTTATCGTTATCAAGACAAACAGAATCATATCAATACAGTATATTCTTAAAAAGGTAGATAGAAGTCCTAAAAAAACTCACCAATTTGTATCGACAGAGCGCCAGCAGCCTGCGGATGATTTCAAAAGATTAAAAAGAAAGTTATAACAAGGGAGAAAGCCCTAAACACCACAAATTTATAAAGAAATTAGGAAAAAGACGCACCATTTCTTGAGAAAGAGGATTGACGCCGGTGAGTTTGCATTGAGTAACAACAATTCTTTGAAGATGATCGATTTGGTTGTGAAAAAGCTCTCTCTGCGAATCCAAAAACTTTTGAAACGACTCCACAGAGCTCCCAATCTCTGCCACTGTCAAATCCTCCATTGTCAAATTCGAAAACTGGACCAGTCTCGATTTTCGATGTACCTGGACAACTACGCATTACACTATACTTGCAGTGTAATAATTTCGTGGTTTCTAAAAGAAATAACAGAAAGTTCGCATTAGGGTTAGGGTTATAAGATCAAGGAGAGAGTAGGGAGATAGGTGGATTGGGGATAGGCAGCTGCGAGCAGATGAGCAAGGAAATGAGGGCCTAAACTAGCACGTGAGAAAATAAAATAAATTAAACTTAAAAACCACACACAATTCTGCTGGCGCGCGCGTGTGACGCGCATCTAAGTTATTCGGTGGGCTCGAAATATTTATGTGCTTCTGTTTTTTAAATAAATTTTATAAGAAGTTTCAATGGAAGATTAAATTAATCGGAAATCTCATAGCTTATTACAATTAAATTACATTATAATTATATAAAAAGACTAAAATTGGTGACTTTTTTATTAAGCAGGTTCTTTAGAAAAATAGTTTTGTTTTATTTTTATTATGATATTTTCTAGTTTTTTATATTCGAAGGGATTATTTTTAGTTTATTTTGTATATTTTTCTAGTTTTTTATATATAAAAAATATAATAGAATTTAGCAAGTGAAAAAATAAAAAATAAAAGTTAAATATTTTAGGTATCTTCCTCTAGTCATGGTGTTATTAATTATAGAGAGTTTTGATTTTGATAAACTCTTTTAAATCAATTGGTATTAGATATCAACTATTTTTTGTAATAATTTTGTTTTGTTGTGTGCTACAAAACAAATTTGCCTGAAAATAAAAGGCTAAATGATCCTTGGTGGTTAGTATATCGTTAATCTTAACTATGTTGTGGTATGGTTTAATTTTTTTTTAATATGAAAAAAAATAAGCATTGCTAATGTTTTTTTCTAGTGGAAAAAAAATTAAAAACATGCATGAGTTAACCCCATATGAGTCAATCATCTTCATGGGTCCAAATATAACTCGAATGACTAGCATAAACATAGTTCTGACTCTGAAAAAATCAATATGATATTTTTTGTTTATTTAAAATATTGTGATAGAAATATATTAGATTGATTATGGTCAACTTAAGTTAACCAACCAAATTAATAGCTTGGGTTATGAGACCATAATAATCTCATATAAAACAATTCAAAACAAATTATGAGACTCAATTTTTAATCAATTTAACATATAATGATGCAATAGGTGTGTGTGTGGTCAAATCCACAACCTAGGTTATGAACCCTATAAAAGTAAAACAAAACAAATTATAAAATCTAATTACTAGTAATCCCAAAGTTGTAGGATGAAATTAAAAAATAATATAAAAACTATCATAATCAATTAGGTGTAACCTGTCATACCTAGATCATGAGACTAGAATAACTTGATATAATGCAAACCAAAAAATGATCTTGATCAACCCAAGTTACCGAGTCAAACCACTAACTTAAGTCATGATACTAAGATAACCCCAAATAAAGTATTTTAAACTAAATTATAAAACACAATTCTCAATAATCTAATTGTTATCATATATCAATTGAATGATGCCCCACTCAAACAATCTTATAAAAAATGCATTATTAGTTTTTTTATCATGTATAACTTTTACTATTTTATTATAGTAGGATTTTAAAATGGGTGATGGGATATTGTGTCCCATTTTTTATATATATAAATTCAAAAACTCAGAACTTTCTTGGTATCATCATATTTGGGACTAAACATAATTTTACAACCTATATTGGGTCAACAAGTTTACCTCTTCAATATAGATGCCATTTTTTTCTTGTTTAATGCCATAAAATGACTTTGTCTTATAAGACTTATTTGCAAATGAATCTATAATTACAAGTGTCAACATTGTTGATTACATAAATGTTGGATTGTATTGGGAATCTTAGGCATGTTCTCTCATTCTTTCTCTAGGTTGAGTCATTATCTGAGTTTGAAAAATGTGGTAGGTTTATTAGAATGACCCTCGTAAAGGTATTTTTAAGTGTCTACTCGAGTAACCTAGTAAGGCAAGTCATGCTAACATTCATAAAGTCCAACTTTTCTTGGAAATAAGCATCATGGAGAGCATGCTCTTCATCTTCCATATTTATCATAGTTGAGCATGTTGAAGCTTTGTGGGTTGGAGCTTTTTAGGGACTTGTATTTCAACCTAATGTATGCATGTGTGTTATTTACAATGAATGGATGGAAATATATATACATGTTCAGTTGGTATGGATTATTAGGGAATGCATACCCTAAAGACAAAGTTTTAAGTCACTACATGAGGGATAAACTTTCTACTTGGTTTTACAAGGTCTTTAAACTATCAATAACATCATATAAAGGTGGTATATGGGTTTACAAGGAATAGTTGGGGCATGATGTGACCTCCATTACCGAATAAAAAATAAACTCATAATTGAGTGTTTCATGAATTTAAACACCTACTGTAAGTCATGAGAATGTTTGTTACTCCTCACAAAACCTAAGATTAGATTTATTTGCAATTTTAAAATGCACAAGGGCATTAATCCATATCCGATATGCATGAAATGAAAGTAAAAATACATGCTAGAACAATAAAATATATGATAAATTTAAATTAAATAGAAAAAAATAGAAAAACAATCATAATCAAAGCTCGGTCTAACAAGATAAGTTCCTAATGGAGTAATTATCATATCGTGAGGTGCCCAGTGCATTGGACAATTGGTCTGCCTCTTGAGTATATGTGGAAAAAGAGTTTCAAGTATAATTATAATATTATGATTATATAGTTCAAAATTTGCCACCTAGTATTATAGTCATTAGTAAATCTAATTATTTGTATAAGTTTGAGTAAATGAATGTGTTGTGCAAAGAAAAGACGTATCATCCTTAGTACATTCTACCTATGGTAAGCCTCATTGTTATTTGATTATTTTATTTTTCTAGGTTAGATTTTTATCCAAAGACCTTTTCTAAAGTTCACATCAGATCTTCCTTCCTAAAATAGTATTTATCTTATTAAGTCAAAACCTAATCATTTTAAGGCTTAAATTTTAGGATCATTTTTATTTTTATATCTTTAAATATCAAAGACATACTTTATAGTGTAGTTTTGCACCCCTAAATATTAAACTATACATCTAAGTCCTCATATTTATAATGCAAAAAAATAGAGTTAATTTTTTTTTTTTACAATTTCATGTTTAGTTAATGACATAATTTAAGTTTTGCTATGATTATCATATAAAAATTGTATATTTATTAGTTAATAATTTGATTTTTTTCAAGATAATTTTTAATTCAAATGAAAAAAATTAACTTCTTACAACTAAATTATTGTAAATTCAATATAATAAAATGACCATTATAAATTATGGTTTTGATTTTTCTTATAAAAATAGATAAAATTTGGATGTAATTTTTAGAAGAAAATATAACTGGAAATAAAATCTAAAAACAAAAAAATATTATTTTTGTTAGCCAAAACTTTGTGCACCTTTCAAAGTAATAGTAATAGTGGTACTAGTAGTAGTAGTGATAATTGTTTATAAGATAAAAATTATACACAATACTTGACATAATTAATAAGGTCTGATGTGATGAACAACAAACACACTTTGATTTTTTTTTTAAATATTTACATTTATCCTTTAATATTTTATTAATTTTGAGTTAGTTGTTATAATTTATTTTCTATAAGGCTATGATAATCTTAAAAATATATCAGTTTTTAGTTGGTGTTTTGTTTAAAAAAATATTTACATTTATCCTTTAATATTTTATTAATTTTGAGTTGGTTGTTATAATTTATTTTCTACAAGGCTATGATAATCTTAAAAAACATATCATTTTTTGGTTGGTGTTTAATTTTGCTAGTATCTATTTTTTATTATATTATTAATTAAAAAACTATTTTTCAAATAAATGTTTGAAAGTTATTGGAACTCGTGATTTAGGTTGTGGTTTCCAGGATTTAAGTTATAAAACTCTAATTAATCTAGTATATTTTTGTCTGAATATTAAAGAAAAAATATGTCATCTTGAAGAAAAAAATTCAAATAACCTTAAATAGCTTGTCCAATAGTTTCAAGATATTTAAGTTATTTGAATTTTTTTTAAAATCAAATCTTGCTTTACCTATTGTTAAGTTATCTTTAAACTCGTCTAATCAATTGGATATTTCTATGCAAGTAAATTTTATACTTGCAAGACAAGGAGTCGAGTCATAAGGTTCAAGGTTGATTCGTTCCATTAGATTCAATAACATTGCAAATACTCAACATCTTTTTTATATATATTTTACAGGTTTTTTGGAGAAAAAAATTTAGTTTATTTTTTTTTCTTTGCTTCAAATTATCTCTTTATTGTTGTTTTTAGATTTTCCTTTAAATTTGCTTTTTTTTAAAATAATCAGTTGTGAACAGTGTATTGACTATTTCATCCCTGGTAATAAGACAAAATAACGGTTCGAACTGAGGGGCACCAGCATAATTGCGCGCGGCCGGACCGGTCCTGTTCGCCGCAACTTTTTAGTTTTTTATTATTTTCTGAAATGACTAAATACAGTTTTAGCCCCCTAATAAGACAAAAACACTGAATTAGGTACAGGGGCAGGACGGTAATTGACCTTATTTTTCGAATTTTTTATTTTGCGTCTGGCAGGGCGTGAGGCGCACACGCCATACGGTTTTTCGCCTCACGCCCTGTTGACCGGAAATTGTATCCCGACGGCCAAAACGATGCGCCGCCGCGTGTTCTTCCTCCCGTGGTGGTGCGTGTAACCACCAAATGTGCGTGGACGCGGCGGAGGCCGGTTAAAGGCGCTGACCACGTTTCTCTCTCTCCTGCACGTCAATGTGCAGGTGAGTCCTCCAAGTTTGGTTACTTTGCACTTTGGTCCCTTTCCTTTTAATTTCATTTTTGGCTGTATATAACTCAATCAATTTGGTACAAAAGTTCCGATTTTTGCAATTTGGTCCTCTAATTTCAATTGACAATAAATGTAATTTGCATTTCAGCCCTTTGACTTTTAATTTTTTAATTTAATCCCTTGATATTTGATTTTCATTTCAGTCCTTACACTTTTATTTTTTTAATCCCTACTTTTGTCCATGTATATATAAGTGTATTTAACACAACAACAACAACAACAACAACAACAACAATAATTTAATTATTTTTCATTCTTACTCTTTTGTTATTTGTTTTCCCTCCCGATAATTTGATAATTTTTGTTTTTTGCCAGTAATAACAATGATAATTTTTTATTTTATTTTTATTTGTTGTTAAAGTTTCTGTGATATTTTTAGTCTTTGATTTATTTTTGTTTCTTTCATTATTAACATAATAATAATTATTATAATAAGAATAATCATAATAGTGATTATTATGAATATTATAATAATAGTGATTATGTATAATAATAGTGATTATTTATTCTTTCATAATAATAATAATAATAATAATTTTTAATTGGTTTTTCTTGGTTGCTATTTTGTTCATGCTTTTTATTTTTTTCTCTCGGTATAATTTAATAATTTTTGTTGTTTTTATTCTAGCGACAATAATAATTTTAGATATTAAGACTCCGATGTTGCTATTGTGATAATATTTTAAATTAATATTGCTTCATTTTCCTTTTTTTATTTTCCCTTTCTATTAATTGTTTTTTAGAATTTTATTATCTGCTTATTCAAATATTTTGCTCTTTTTTCTAATGTTAGTGCGCGCTCTTTTGTGATCGTTTATGACGCAATACCTATATTCTAAAAAATATAATCTATGCTTACGTGACAAACTCAACTCAAAATTTTAAATATTTTATCTTTTAATCTATAATTTTTATTTACTTATATCAAATAAATTTATCGTTGTGGATTTAATCATGTTAAATTATATACAAAAAAAATACCCGCGACAACGCGCGGGCAATTTGCTAGTATAATATATTTCTCATTGTAATTGGAATGTTGATTTAGTTTTGAAAACTTCTACAAAAATGTTCCAAAAATTAACATTAGTTTTGAATTCTATGATTTGATTCAAGTGAGAAAAATAAAATTACAAGAGCTTAAGTTATTTCTTACACTAAATCATTTTTTTCTAATTTTAATTTTACAATTTAGATGTAATAAATAATCAAATCATGAGAAAGTCTCAATCCCAATCATACATTGCAATTATAGTGTAAATGATTTTGCTATCCTTTAAAAAAAAGGATTTGCATCACGTTTAGGTATGGAGAAATTTTATGATGCTAAGAGAATAATTACTAATATCTTATTATTTATTTATTTATTATGGCAAACTTTAAATAAATACTAGCAGAAGATAGAAATTTTAAAAATACCTTTACCTTTTTTTTTTGTATTAAGATCATGATCTAATAAATGACGACTTTCTCAATTCTTTTTTATGGCTAAAAATCATAAATTTGATAAGAGAGCAATTTGCTTTATAAGAAAGAAAATTGGATTTTAATGCTAATTAGTTTAATTACCTGCACTACATTGCGAGCCAAGTAAACAATTTTTAAAATTTTTAAAATTAAAATAATTAATAAGATTTGTTAGTTCAAAATAAAATATAATATTTATACATGCAACGTTTGAAATAATAAAATAAATCAACAGAACCTATTATAACAACAAGTAATAACATCTAAAATTATAACTATTATTATTACTAAAAAAATAAAAATTATTAAATTGCTCGAGAAAAAAACTCAAAAAATAACAAAAGAGTAAGTAAAAACAAAAACAAAAACTATTATTATTATCGCGTTAATAATAAAAAAATTAAATTAAATGAAAGACTAAAAAAAGCCTAAACACTTTTTAAGAAAAAGCAAACAAAAACTAAAATAAATAATAAAACTAAAATAAAAATTATTAGCTAAGAAAAAATCACTTGACTTGAAAAAAAAAACTAAAAGAAAGAGCAAAGAGAAAAAAAAACAGAAATATCAATTTTCAAATTATCTCAAAGACAAACTAAAATCTAAGAGCTAAATCTTTCAAAAGATACCACCTCAATAAATAAAAAATAATAAATATTAAAAACTAAAACTATGAGCACACGTATATAAAATAGACAAAGATATGGACTATTTAATTTTTTTTAAAGGAATTAAAATTAAAAGTATTAGAGCCAAAATAAAAATTAAATATATTATCAATTTCAATCAGATGATAAAATTGAAAAAATCAAAACCTCTGTACCAATTATATTAAGAGATTTAAAATTAATTCAGAAATTAAAAGAATGAGGACCAAATTGAAACCTCAATATATAATCAATTTTAGTCGAAGGATCCAATTGAAACAAATTAAAAATTATACAACAAAAATCAAGATCATGTAAAACAATTAAAAGTTCATGGACTGAAATAAAAACACCATAAAACTGGTATAGGGAAAACAATTTTCAACCGACCACTGTGGGCCACAACATGATGACATATCGGTTTAGATGCCGGATGAGCATTTTTTGACATCGAACTCCACCGCATGTGAACCCAGTATTCAACAAATAATAATAAAAAATTATGATCAATTACCAAAACATCCATATAGCCAAATCTTCAATTTTATCTTATTAAAAGACATCAATATTTAACCATTTTCAAAAAATATAAAATTCTGAAAAAATATAAAACCCAACCATAAGAATTAGTATTGAAGGGTAATTTAGTTTTCAACTATAATAGTTTTTAATCTTATTGGAGGACAAATTAGTATTTAATCCTTTTCCAAAATAAATATATGAAATTCCCATTGAACCTCTCCCGACAATAACGATTTTTTTTCATTTTCAAAGGATAGAATAATTATTTTATTATGCAAATAAATATAAAAAAAATCAATAAACCAGTTAACCGACCAACCAAAAACCAAATCAACCCAAAAATACTTACAACCCACAATATTTTCACTCACAATGAACAATGGATCCCTCTTTGTTTATTTTATAATCCTTGTGATTATATCCACCCTGGCAAACCCTGAAATCTGGGCATCATATGTGTTCCTATAGCTTATTTTAATATGTAAAAATCCCAAAATTTGCATTTCTATTTTTCCAATTTTTATATTTTCAAATGGAAAAATAAATATGCCGATGTTTCACAAAATTTACTATGCCTTAAGGGTGACACATCCACCGTGATGTTCCATCTGGAGTTGGAGAATGGGCTGTATGATTTTGATTCAATGATAAAAGATATCTTCAAATTAACATGTATTTCTAAATATCTCTTTGAACAATATTAACTTCAAGACCCAAGACCCTTGGAATTAGTCAAAGTACATACAAGCTGACCTGACTAACAACGTTAATAATAATAATAATAATAATAAAAGACAAATACAAAATGACTTACAAAACTATACTATATGTTGACCACAAAATTTAAATCCAAAAGCCAAGATTGATAAAAAAAAAAACCCTACTTCAATACCAAGTCAACCCCACATCTACATCTTTATTAATAGCATAACATTGAATGAAAGGCTGATATTTATATGAGAAGAAAGAAAATATTCACTTGAATGAAAAAGTATAGAACAGAATCCAAAGTGTAATTTAACATCAAGTCATCCTCTCAAAAGAAAAAAAGCCGAGGAAAAATACATAAAAGCTTCTCAACAGTTAAACGCACTAACAATTTCGGGTTGATGCAAAGCAGTGCAAGAGTATTGGATGAAATCTCAAATGCTATTCCAGTCATTACCAGCTGCTTCTCCCTTTTTATTTAAAAGCCAGTCTGAGAACATTTTCCAAGTTTTTATGTGATATCTGCTTGTAAACAAGTGATTTCTTATAGCAAATCCCATAAAAAACGCAACAATCAATTCACCCTACAACAGCTCGAGAACATATTTCTCATACCAGGGGAAGATTCCAATTTTTAATTTTTTTAAACAAGCGAAAAATGAGAAAGAAATCAACTAGGAAGTGTGACTCACCTCGAAACATCAGATTCTCCCTATGTTCATGGCCACCAAGCATCCAGACAAATCCACAAGTGAACAAACAAAACTCCATGCCCAAGCCTTTCAAAACTTTTTTAATTTCCTTTTCTTTATTCAAGATGTTTTTGCTATGATACACATGTGATGAAGTAGCGAAGCACAAAGATCAGTTGGGATTGGAATGGAGGTCAGAATCTCACCGTTCATTAATGTACAATGGAATATGATCATGTCTCCAGAGAAACAAAACAATTGAGAAGCAGGGAACAAAGGTTGGCACCATAAAATAAACAGCACAAACTGAGACGAACAGTCCAAAAACCAGACTACCACTGCAACTGCCCCAATCACTGAACCTGAAAATAGAATTCCAGCTTAGAGGCAACTTAACAAGCAGTAGAAAAATCATACCGCAAGAAGTTTCCGACCACTGCTTGCCTAATCAAGAGGAAAGTTGACTTAGTGCATTTTGCGAGCTCTGTGGAATAGAGTGAATTATGTGAGATTTAACTGATTGGGTTATACCTCTAATCACAGTTAGAAGTTATTGATGGATTACTAAAACAATAGACAGATTCATTTCCAAACAATTGTCTACCAAAAAAATGGACCAACAAAGGAAGAGTTGCATTTTCATGAGAAAAATATTGAACCTTTATAATTTCTGTCATTATCATTTAGAAATTGGAGAGAATTACTTTACCTGTGATCTGCATTCCTGGCTGGAGGTTTAGCGTGAAACAATCTCTCAGGAAGAACCAAAACATTTCCTTTAAGATAACTTGATTCAACAGACGCTGCCAACGAGAGCAGGAGAAAGGGTGGGAGTCAGCGATCACACAGTATACCAATAACAACCCAGCTAAATGCTCACAACTACTATCACTCTACAAACCTTCTCGGGCATAACTTCACCTCATGCAACAGTAATGTCATTGTTCCCACTATGTAAATATCTAACTTCTTCCTACTAGCATTCTATTGACAAAAAGGAAAAGGCATTTCAAACTGCAACTACAAAAGCTCAAGAACGCAACCTGCAAAACCATAAGGAAAAATAGAATAAAAATTGATGATACAAAGAAAGGAAAACAAAATATCACTCATCAAATGAAAAAAAAGGAATGAATTGCGATGCCAACCTGAGAATGCCTTGTCATTTTTACATAGTGCTTGTACCAAAGAAAGTATGGTCTCTGATAGTCAAATCGTGATCATGATGTTAGTGGCGCATATATTACAGTTTCCAATCCTCAAAATATCTTTTGATGAGTTGTAAATAGCAAATTAACACAATGGCAAGACAAGAACTCCATCCTGGAAAAATAAAAAACAATCTCCATCAAGATGGGATCCTCTGATTTCAAAATTCTATAATCCCATGTAACTTTATAGTTGGGGATCTCTACCCTCATTATTTCTTAAACCACAATCATTTTGGACCATAAAACTTCCTTATTTCTACAGTCCGAATTCTGCAGAAATCGTGAATCAATTGTCCTCAACACCCATCTTGAATGGCTTAAACAAGTGAGGCCGTTGTCTAAATCAGAGAGCAGCTTTAGTATGATTACAAAGGACATACTCAAAACTCAATATTATACACATGTACAAAGAGCACTGAGCTGGCATCTTGCTAATAACTGATCCCACAGAAAGAGATATCAAGTACTGAAACAGAGAGATCAAGTTGCATTCTTTCCTTCCCAAAAAGGCCAAATCCCAAGAATACACAAACCAAGCAAAATTTCCTCAAAGGTTGTTATCATCTCATTTAACAACATGGCTCTCAGCGGCTTATAGCTTCAATTGCAAGCCGCACCAGACGTAGTAGTCCCTCAACATCTTGGAAGTTAAAATCAAGAGCTATTTTAATGGAAGAAATGCCCTCTCCACATGGGGCTTCTCTAAAGCTGGCATTAGCTGCCACAAAAGCAAGGCGTGATTTTCTAGAGGCTTCCATTGCAGAATTTACATCGTGTGCCTGCAAGATCACATTTCATGATGCTAATATTCTGGACAATTTCATACAGATGTAAGCTTATGAGTCAAGTAATGGAGCAACAGCTGCTGTAAAACATGACAGCAAAGTTTCATGGGTTGATTGACTCAAACACCGACACCAACAAGTGATGATTTCATGGCCTATGATGCATAACAAGAATAAATGTGATGCTCTTGTACCAGAAAAGAAGCACTGATCAATATAGGTGTTTCCTATCAAACTTTCCATAAGTTGTAATCAAAATATATTCCTTGGCCAATATTTTATATTCCAATGCTCAAGATTATGTTCTAAAGCTCCTTCAATGAGATAATCAGACGACAAGAAAAGCTTTTCTCTAACACAATCTGAAATACTTACAAATCTGAGCAACCGCACAAAGTTGGGACGATTCCGAGCAGCAATAATGTGACTTCCAGTCACTTGAGGAGAGCTAATACCTTTAGTTAATGGAACTTTGTCTGGTGTTGTTGTGTGGTTCAGGTTATCAATATCAGAGGCAGATGAAGAAGGTGATTCACCTATAAATTATGAAAGAAGAATGGCATCACAGCAATTCACAAGCACCCATTGAATGGCCACATTAAGTATTTGGAAAAGGTAAGAGCCCAAAGAGTGACAAAATGTTTATGCAACAAAAGAAATTTCAATCAAGAACCTGAGGATACAATACTAATACATGACAGCATGTATCAGCACAAAATCATAAATCAAGCAGATAAAAGATTTGGATAACCTTTCTTGAGTATCAAATGATTCCTAGGCAAAACACAGAAACTGGGAGCTGAATATATTGATTCATTGAAATAACACTTTTGTGTTTCTCAGTAAACACTTTTCATAACCCCCTTCACCACCCAACAGAAAACAAAAGAAATGAAAGGAATTTTATTTGAATTCTTTTGGCAACACAAAAACACATCTTCAAAGATTATGTCATTTCAGAGGGATAAACTATTCTCGTGTAAGAAGGTATGAAGTCCAAGATACAAATGAATTATGACTAAGTTCGGCATTTCCAGGAGTGGTTTTGTCACTCAATGAATTCTGTAAACCCAAACACAACTCCAAGGGAAACAGTGACTAATAGTCATGATACAAATCACAAGATTAAAGTAGCAGCAGCATTTTATCCTATGTGTGTGTGTGAAAGTAAGATTAAAGTAGAGATCATTGTATGTTGCAAATTACCTGGAGGAATGATTTGTAAAGCCGACTGCAACTCATGCCGATCTCTATTTGCACTAGCATGCGAGGAATAAATCGCCCTCATGTATGCAACCTCCATGCATTTGTAGGCCAGAGCAGCAGCAGCCATGTCTTTGGACTTCTCATACTCATGGGCGCAAAACCTAACATATCATGAAGTTCAAGAACTCATTCATTCCATTAGAAATGAAATCATCAATGGAAAATGCAATAACAAAGTTATAAATAAAGTTACTGAGTTAAATTAGATAACACAATTGAGAAGTCAAAGAATTGACTAAAAAAAAGACAGCTAAGAGCCTTAGTTCACATAGTATGATACCAATGCTATGTAGTGAAGTCATGAAAGTATTTCCACACATACCCAAAAAGGAACAAATACAAAAACAGTAATGCAACAATTGCAAACAGTTTTTGTTTCAATTAGTTTATGGAAAACGAGTTATGCAGTTAAAAAAAGAAATAAAAAAGGTCAACCGAAAGGCCAAGTTAACCTGAGCCATGCACCAACTATGGTCAAATCAAAGCTGGAATATCAAATCCCCACATATTGAAAACGAGCAAGACATGCACAAAAATGGTACCTGCATTTCCAGCATCTATTTGGCCAGTTCTAACTATTTAAACAAATAGCATCGTGTTGCAGGTTTAAAAAGATAAAACAAACAAAAAAGGAATCATTCCATGGTTCTGAAAACATTTAAACCCCCAACCCCATGCACCAAAAGAAGACACTTCATCAAGCTTCACACTGACTTACTCGCACAGTTTTGCAGTGCTACTGTAAACTTGCATTGGCTCTCCATTTTTGGCATTCTCACCACCACAGGTTTCCAACAGAGATGCTCCGTGAAGAAACTTCAGAGCTGCCTCGAAGTAAAGCCTTGTACTCTCAAGATTGGAGCCAGAGTTCTGCAGAGGTAACCAACATTGGAAAGAGTTGCATATTAAAGGAAAAAAATTCTTAAGAAATAAACATTAGAAACCTTCAGACGATCAGCCATGTGTTTCAGATTTTTTGCTTCTTTCAAAGCATTATTAGCAGCTTGACTGAAGGAATCTCTTTTAACTGCACTTGGAGCATCACGATCCCTGACCCTGTGCCCATTTGATGAGGCATTTCTAGAACTGCTGTGATGGTGATGCATTCCATTTGGATGATCAAACTTTCGATTCTGTTTCAACCCTTTCACTTCATTATCCCTAACAGAGGCATTAACAGCCAACATATTTGCTCCATTTCCTTCGTGAGATCCAGGATTTGGATAAGGGCAGTCAGCAAGTGTCTCATTTTGAGCTCCTCCAGAAGAAGGCTCCTCCACACTCTGCTTTGCAGTAGAGACTGTATCATGGTTTCTGGTAACATCAGCTTTAACATCTGAACCACTGGGTCCCCCAGCATTTAGCTGATTCTCTCTTTTACTATTATCACTCAACAATTGTCCTGTGGAATCCTTATCAACATGTTTATTCTGATTTTCCTCAGATTTGGTCCCAGGCTTCACTTCAGCCTTGTTTTTGCAATTTGTTGGTTTTACTTCACAGACGGGTGCTTTTGCATCAGAGGAATTGGAAACTATAACTTCATTTTCAAACTCAACATTAAAATCCCTATTCTTGTCCTTGGACCACGAAGAGGAACCCTTTCCAGACTTCCTTGGATGAGACCCATCAACAAGATGGTGTTTTTCTATTTGTCTTTTATCATCAAGGGATGGATCACTCCCACCATCATCTTCCCCATCAGAAACTCTTCTCGGGCCACCCAGGGCAAAGAAAACAGCATCAGCAGAGTCATCTTTCTTGGTGACATTCTTTCTTTCTGATGCAAGTTTTTCTGGTATTGAAACTCTCATAGGTGATGATGAAACTGATTCTACTGGTGAGCCTTTTGCATCATGGAAATTGGCTTTGGTTTTATGGGAGCTAGAAACTTTGGAGGAGCTAGAAGTAGCTGCCAGATGTAACAGTCCTGAGTCCCTCTTCAAAGAATACACACCATCCACGTTCTGCTGAGATAGGGTGCTCCCTAGGTCATGTCCTAGTTGTTGATTCTTTCTGTGATTGTCTTTTTTGTCTGTCCTACCGTTGCTTTTACTTCCACTGGCCTCCTTCCCTTCAGACCTGGATACTCTGGCCTTCTTACCTTTCCTGTAGTCATTCTCACTCAGCTCCTCCTTGGCCAAGATATTACCATCCTGGAGATGATGCCCAGTTTTTGGAAGGGAAACATGATGGCGTTGACCATCATAACTTTCCTCCACTTTCCTTTTTTTTGTATCTTTTTCATCACAGTGGCCCACATCCACAGACCCATTATCCAAGGAAACGCAGACATCATCCTTTAATTTTGTAGAAGAAATTTGAGCCCAGTCCTTTTGATCATGCTTTATGTTCTTAAAAGCACAATCCTTGTGTTTGGGCAGGTTCTTCCCTGATGACGTAGTAATCAAAGCATTGCTTGAAGTAGGACCCACCTTTTCAATTGCCCCACCATGATCAGATGTCCAATCTTCTGGCAAATCTTCAATTCTAATTTTCTTTGCAGCTTTAAAAGAATCTTGATCAGGATCTCTTTTTCCTTTCCCCTTTGATCGCTTAGAACCACCACCTGAGTGTGTGTTTAGCAAAGAGGTAAGTTTTATGCTTCAAGAAAAAGAAGTTTATGGCACAAAAGCTACTTTAAATCCTATACCTTGGTCAGAACAAATGTCCAGTCCTCTATGCTTCTCTCTTGGCTTATGTTTGAGTTTCTCCATGGCTAAATGGCTAGACTTGCCCAGTTTCAAAGAATGGGGTTCAGTTACCAAAGGAGATGGTTTCACATCATTTAAGCTTCCATTTGTCACCAAGACCTGTAAGCTCTTCTTTGCAGGGTTTGACAACCGAAAAGGCCCATCTTCTTTATACATCATATTCGGTAACTCCTTTAAACCATGCTTTGTTCTAAGCACAGCACGTGAATCAAGATTTTGGTGACTTTGATCAACATGCCAAACATCAGGCATGGTTACTCCAGATATATTCCCACCAGAATTGTTTTGTTTAAGTGATCGAGTTGCAAGTGTTGTTTCATCCTCACTAAAACTACACCGGTTCATACCAGGCCTAAGGCATTTATGATTTAAAAATCAAACATCAGAAGATGAGGAAGATGCATTAAACCAATAGATTTTATTTCTTACTCAATAGAAGTTGCTTCTCTGCAACATGTAAAATGTAAAAGGGTACTTACAGCCAGTCAAGCATGCTACACAGCCACTTTTCAGGCAGGTCATCAGGGTTTGTACGAGGTGGAAGAAGCCGCCATTTTTGACACTTGTCACAACAAACCCAGTTATCGTCACCAAGAACAGCATCTGGTATGGACCCGGCTCCATTGTGCACAACTCCAATTGATGCAGCTTTACGAAATGCTTCAGATGGAATGGACCTGTCTCCATTGTGCACATTTCCAATTGATGCAGCTTTAGGAAATGTTTCAGATGTTAATAGCTTGTCCACTTTCTTACTGCTTGATCTTTCCTTAAACGTGCTGTTACTTCCATGTGTGCTCTTTTCAACCATTTCTAAGTCCCCCGGCTTATCATAATTATTTACCAACAGATTCGTCTGGATTTCTTCTTGTTCTAGTTCTATATCCCCAAAAAACTCTCTATATCTATCCCCAGCTTTTCCAGAATTATTTTGTAATTTCAGATCCTCTGACTCCCCTTTAGTTGTATGTTTATCTGCACAACTGGTCTTATTTTTCAGTGACAAAGATGAGCCACCCCTCAGACTCTCCTTTGGTGCCTCAGCAACTACATTACCTTTACATTGACTTCCCTTTAGTTTCTTTTTTCCTTCAGAACAGAACTCCTTAACATGAGGTAGCTTCATACTTTCCTGTTCATAGGGAGTAGTTTTCTCATCAGCATTCTGTTTGGGAGGTTCTGTTGGAGCATGACTTAGAGCCTTTCTCCCCCTGGAAACATTTAAGTCAATTTTGACTGTTTCATAAGGCTTTTCTCCTTTGTGATCACCATCTTTCTTCGGGAAGACTGACTCACTGCAAAGAGTGCTAGTTTTTGTATCTTCCCAAACCTTTCCAGAGGTCTTGTATTTTGAATTATTGATCCAGCCATTCTCCTGGACCAATATTGGCACCAGTGAGTCCTCTTTAGTAGGACCAGAAAAACCTTTGTCGCTCATCGCTCCCTTGGACACATTAGATTCCCTCCCCATTCCTTTTGAAGTGCCAACAAAAGCAGAATATGAATTTGACAAAAGTGGAAGTTTTAAGGTATTAGAAACAAGCTCCTCACAAGCAAAAGTGTCAAGTTCTGTCTCCAATACAGCACCACCATTCCCAGAATCCTTATTAACATTGCTCTTAGATTCTGCTGAAAATTCAATTCCTGCTATGGACGTTATCTTCTTCTCTCCAAGCATTGTCCCATCACACTTCACAGAGGTAGACCCATTCACTGCAATGCAAGAACTTTCTGTTCCAAACCTTGGAACAGGCAAGCATTCACTGTCTTCAAGTAATTTTACCTTCTCTTTCAAGTGGATTAAATCATCAGGAAGAGGTGATAGCAGCAGACCTCCAGGCACAGGAAACGATGTCATTATCTGCACAATCACAAAATCAAGCTAAATACATTCTCATCATTGCCAAGTTCCAACACAAAGTGGAGTTGTACGTGAAAGGTTAAAAACTTTCAGGGAGATGATTTTACCTGAAGAATATGAGCAGGAGATTCAAGATGAGCATCTTGAGGTTCATGAGACATCCCGTCACTCTCTGAGGGGCTGTCATCCAGTGAGGAAGGAGAGACATCAAGCCCAAGACCACTGTAGATGGCAGCATTTTTTTGTGTCGACAAGTTATCAGAACCCACTTTAATTCGAACTTTCAGCATTTTCTGGTCTGGTAAACTAGCACATTTCCTGTTTACAGTTTCATCTCTAGGAACAACTTCCTCAGCAAATTGAGATGGCACATGTGCTTCTTGTTTAACAGACTCATTCAAGGAGGATGACGCTTTCAATACTGTGGAAGAAGGTTCAATTCTTACTGATTGAGATGCAGTTGACGAGGATACAGAGCTATGGTGGCCACCCTATTTTAAGAACAAACAATAAAAAGTTCATGATAGAAACTCCAAAGTTGACGAAGATTTAGCTAAAGGTTCCTTCTTGAAATCAATTATTAACTAGTGATATGCTCAATAATGAAAATATAAATCCACCTCCAGTTGCAAATGGTTTGGCGATCGAGATGCATTGAAATGTTGAATTTTTGGTGAGGTTCTTGAGTGAGACCAAACAGGAGACCGCTGGTATGTAAGTAAAAATGAACCATAACCACCAAACTTGGGACCTGTAGAAAGGTGAAAATCCCAGAACAATAAATATCATAATACAAACTCCAATCTAATGCAGTTGTTTTTTATTGTTGAAACTCCACCTTCAGCAGTCAATTGACTTACCCAAATTCTCTGCTGAAAATCCACCTTCAAAATCTTTTTGAAAGTGTCCCAAGACATCTTGTAGTTTCTCATCCTTGAAAAAGAAAGAGAAGCAAGCAGTTGCATATCAGGAAAGGAGAGTACAAATATACACAGGTTTGAACTGACAGAACAGCTAATAATTGAAAGAGGTTCAACCTTTGGAATTAAAAAAACTCTATACATCTCATGTTGTTTACCTAGGCTCCAAAAATTTCAACTAATCTCGAGAGGCAATTGTGTGTCAGGAAGCTACCAGGAGTGAATTAAGAATGTTGACTATTGGTTCTAATCCAGATACAGAAACGGAAACCTATGATTCAAAATTTCACTAATGGTTACATGCTGCTCAAATGGCAAGCTAAAGTTTCTGAAAGGTTCATTTTCAGGAACTTGCATGTATTTGCATAGTCCATGCAATCCCACATCACTGAATCATAACCAAGTACATCTTTATAATAAGTGAACAAGCTCTGCACATATTTCATGTCTCCATAAGAATGAAGCTGCCAAAACGTTCACTTGGTAGATCAAACTAAACCAAAACACAGCGTGTAAACATCTAAAGCCAATAAAACCCTAGCGCTGAAAGAAAGAAAACCTACTAATTTCATCTACACTTCCCTGGCTAAACACAATCAAAATCCAGAGCACCTATGTTCTCAAGGACCAGAAAAGACATATTAATCACATAAAAATTACTATGCTCAACATTGCAAACAACCAGAATTAAGACTTAAACATCATAATTTGGATCTAAATCACAAAAGAACAACAGCAAGAGATTAAGTCAATTTAGCACTAATAAAACCAGACTTTCACAAAATTAAAATCAGATTTAAATTATTCTCAGACATTAAAAATAAAAATAAACTTACTATGTAAGAAAGAGCAATATCAGGGTCAATGCTCTGATGATAATCATCATCATTGTTGGTGTTAATGTTATGGTAAGAGCACGCTTCCCCTTCTTCAAGCTCGGTATCTTCCATCTCTCTCTTACTAAGAAACCCTAACCCTAATTCCTCTCTCGCATCTCTCCTCCCCAAAGAAAACATCAAACATCAACAACAAAATGTTTAAGAAAATAATCGAAAATTAATTTAAGTCCACAAATCCATAACTCTCTCTACAATACCAAACAGAAAAACAAAGCCAACCCATTTCACGAAACCGATAACCCACCAAGGATTTCTAGTGAATTAGACCCGATCACTAAATTCAAATCGGTACCAACCGATGTTTGGATTTTTATTCTTTTTAAGAACTAATTATTAATTAAGATTTTAAACAAATGATCTCGGTAAAAACAAAAACAAAAACAAAATAGGTTTGGGTTCTCGCTTGGGTGCGATCTCTGTAGCTGGAATCAATTTCCCAACTCTCTCTCTCTCTCTCTGTGGATTTTTGTGTGTACAGCGGCCGCGGCTTTTCTTTCTGTTTTTTTTTTGTTCTGTTTTGTTCTAATTCTTTTTTTTATTATTACTCTAAGAAGGAAAATGTTTGTTTAAATTATTTACTTACTTTATAAGAGAGAGACTAGTTTTTACTTTTTACTCCACGTATTTTTTAATTATTTATATTTTGAGCTTCTCTTCTTCTTCTTCTTCTTTTTCACTCCTCAAATTTTTAAGACCATTTTTGGCCAAGCGTACCAGCCTCAAGTCCTTTGACTTGATCCGAATTTGATTTTTTTTTTGTTAGGAATATATTAGATAGTTTTAGTAGTTGAAAAAGACTCAATATCTTATGGGATTTTTAGGATTATGTGATTTAAATTTGTTAAAATATAGCTAAAATGAATTTTATATTTGTCGTTGAGTTTTTGTATTTATTTGTCTATATATTTAACATATTTGGGGTCTATTTTAGAAGTGTGGTTGATGTTATTTTAAAAATATTTTTTGTTTTGAAATGCATGAAAATAATATTTTTTTTTATTTTTAATATTAGCATATATAAACTATAAATGATCTAAAAACACCAAAAATATTTAATTAAAATAAAAAATAAAATAATTTATTTAAATACTTTTAAAATATAATGTAAAATACGCAGTCGGAGAGGAAGTAGACCCTTCCATTTCTTAGATTTGTGCACCAAAATGCATCCCTATAGAATTATTAAGGTAAATCCAAAATGTATTTAATAGTATATTAAGGTAAAGATTTTTATTATTATATAATTAATATAATAAAAGATTTGTGCAGGTCAATTGTTAAATCAGGTAAAAATGCAAGAATTTAACTCTGAATTTATTATATTAATTCAAGGAACAGATATATATATATATATATATATATAAAGTAATTTATTAGTGCAAGTACACTCATGACTCATCTAATTAAATCTTTTAATTCCTCATCAAAATTATTTCGAGACAAAGTCTGATTTCAGACAAACATTATTAGTTTTAGCAAACAGGCAGACAGCGTGGAAAGAAGGCGCGTGGTGCCTGTGCCTCGGAAGGCAAGACTGTTTGTCAGGTAGCGGAACCCATACTGTTAAAATCTGACCCGCATCATTTATTTATTTACTAGTCATTGCCCCGCGCCTCGTCGGCGATACCATATTTTTTTCAACATAAAAAAATAAATTTTTTTATGATAATTTTTTTTGTCAAAATCATAAATTTATACAGAATTCCTCTAAAGTGCAAGTTTTCTATAAAATATATGAATTTTAAATTGATATAAATTTATTTGTTTAATAGGTTTCAATGAAATAACCAACATAAAATTATCATCATCACTAAAAAAACAAGAAAATTATCATCATCATTCAAAAAAAATAATTTTTTTTAAGTAAAATAGAAATATATCAAGAGTGGGACTTGAACTCCCAGCCTCTCGAACAGAATTTTTGTCTCCCACCTCATAAACCCGCTCGGTCACCTCAACAACCGTTTATCTTTTACGAAAATATATGTTAATAGTAGGTATTATTGTGGATTAGCACAATAAAACCGGGAAGTGTTTTATTGTATAGTTAATAATAATATATATATCCTTTTATCATGGCGCTGGAAAAACACTATAGATTGCTACAATGTTTTCTAGGATTGGAAAATAATAATAAAAAATTTAAAAATAAAATAAATGTAACCGACATAAATTAAAATTTCAGAACGATAAGTACAAAAAATAAAATAAAAAAATAAAAACAAAAATACATAAAATATAGATCATTTTTGTCCAAAAATAAAAAAATACCAAAATAATATATATATATATATATATATATATATGGAAAAAACACTGTAGATTGCTACAGTGTTTTTCCCACACCTTTTATATATACTAGCTATATTGCTCGCGCGTTGCCGCGGGCATTCTTATGTATATAATTTAACATAATTAAATCCATAACGATAAATTTATATGATATAACTGAATAAAAGTTATAAATTAGAGATAAAATTATAATTTTTTAAGTAGAGTTTGTTGCGCAAGCATAGATTATATCTTTTAGAATATAGGTATTGCGTCATAAAAGATTACAAAAGAGCGCGAACAAACATTAAAAAAAAGAGCAAAATATTTTTATAAGAAAAAAAATAATCACTAAAATCATCGTTGTTATTGTGCAGATAGTAAAATTATAAAAATCATTTAATACAAAGAGCAAATAAAAAAATAAAGGGAAAAAGGAAGCAATATTAATTTAAAATACTATAACAATAGCAACATCGGAGTCTTAACATCTAAAATTATTGTTGTTATTACTATCAAAACAATAAAAATTATCAAATTATACCGAGAAAAAAAAAGCATGAACAAAATAGCAAGCAAGAAAAATAATTAAATTATTATTATTATCATTATCATTATCATTATCATTATGAAAGATTAAAAAAAGTTGTAAAAACCAGAACAAAAGATCAAACAAAAAAATACAATAAAAACTAAAAATTATCATTGATATCACTGTCAAAACAATAAAAAATATCAAATTGTTCTGAGGGGAAAAAACCGTAAAAAACATTAACAAAAGAGTAAGCAAGAAAAACAATTAAATTATAATAATAATAATAATAATAATTATTATTATTTATTTGATTTTTGTGTTAATAATGAAAGGGAAAAATGGAAGGAAAAAAATCCTAAAAACTTCAACAAAAGATCAAACAAAAGAATAAAACAAAAACAAAAATTATCGTTGCTATCAATTACCGGTATATTCATGTGCCTAAGTCAGGAATTTTGTCTTATTAGGGGCTATATTTGCAACTAGCCATTTTAAAAAAATAATAATAAATTGGTAGGCGGACCAGACTGGACCGGTCCGAAATTGTGCAATTACCGCGGAGCCCCTCCACCCATAACCGGTTTTTTGTCTTTTTCGAGGGTTAAAAACGCTATTTTACTATGCAAATAATGATAAAAAAATCAGAAAACCGGCAAACCAACAAAATCGAGAATAGACCCGACCCAAAAATACACTATGACAATCCATAGTGTTTACATTCACAACTTACAATGCAACACAGTGAAAACACCACGCCGATTATATATATATATTCGTAAGAGTTGAAATGCTCCTGGTGTAAATTTGAACTATTTTACTTATGTGTATTGTCGCGACGACGGTTTTTGGGACGCGTTTCGCACCCCGTCTTCACCCCGTGGTTCGGGGAGAGAAACGGCGCGCGGTGAAAATGAGGTTGTTTATAACCGTAAAATTTACGATTATAATTCTAAGGAGTCGCCACCTAGTATTAAGGTCACTATGAACCTATTGGTCTGCGAGAGTCTTGGGTAAGGAGACTGGTTGTGTAAAGGGAAGGTATTAACACCCCTTGTACGCCTTACCTGAGGTAAGCTGCATTGTTGTTTGATTGTTTTTCCTAAATTAAAATTTTTACACTACATTTTAAAAAAATATTTTTTTTTGTCTGCGAGTGTACTCTACAATGTAATTTTACACCGCAGTTATAATTTTTTTTTATATATTTACGGATGTACTTTACAATTTAATTTTACGCCGTAGTTAAAATCTTTTTTAATCTACGGACGTATTATACAATGTAATTTTACACCGTAGTAAAAATATTTTATTTGCGTGTGTACTTTACAATGTAAATTTACACCGCGAAGGCTAAAAAAAAATTGTTAAATTATTTTTGATATTTTGGCAGACTTCCAATGGATAATTGTAAACTGGTTACGAAATCCAAATTTCGTTTTAAAAATATGGAAAAATATGCAACATATTTTTACGAAAAATACAATGAGAAAAGTTTTGAAATCCGGCCGTATGAAAAAAAAAAACAAATACATTTTTTATATTTTTGAATTTTTTTGTAATAAAAATAATGGTAAAAAAAATAATACTTTTTTTTGGTCAATTTGTATTTTTTTTTAGGGCTGGACTGTCAGCCCATTATAGGCTGACAGCCCAGCCCTTACGGGCTGGAAGCCCAGAAGGTAAGGGTGGGCTTCCAACCCTCACGGGCTGGAAGCCCACAGGGTCTGGACTGGGCTTCCAGTCCTCACAAGCTGGAAGCCCAGATATTTTAGTGGGATGGGACTTGGGCCGCAATGCAGCCCATTAATGCACGGACTGGATTGGATTCTGGGCCTAAACAAAGGCCCATTATTGCACGGGCTGGACATAGAAGCCCAACCCGTGTCTTATACGTTCGGGCCAGGCACGACAGCCTGGCCCAATAACCTACACCCGACCCTGCATGAACAGTGGGACGATTACGTCCCACTGCATGCAGGGACGGGGCGGAAGCTTGAAGACGATGAACAGTGGGAATATAAACGTGGTGTATGGCGCACCTGTGGGTATGGTCGGGTAGCTGAAGTCGAGGTGATTGTCTTGGTGGTTGTATCGCCGTCAACGGTGGTCTGTGGTGGCCGGAGGAGGAGCTGGAATTCGCCGGTCTGCTACTGGTTTGGGTTCTCTGTTGCTGGTGTACCCGTCGGAGATGGAGAAGAAGTTGGACCTGATGGTGGTCATGGTGAGCTACCAAGTGGTGGCTTTTAGGCTGCTGAGGTGGGAGGGAGATGGTGACTGTTTCACGGCGATTCCTAGAGAGAATGAAATGATCGAGGAGAGAGAAGAACCAGAACAGGGGTTGCCTCCTCCTTTTTCTCTTCCACTCTCGGTGCTCTCTTGATCTTACTCTCAGTTTTTTCACTTCAATCGTTTCCTTTTCTTTGCTTCAAACTCTCCTCCCTTCTCCCTCCAATTTTCTATCCCCTCTGGTTTCGTTCTCCCCTGCTCTATTTATAGAGCAGAAGTAGTAACCTCATGCAATATGCATGAGGTTACTGTCTCAGCCTCTGCAAAGAATATTTGCAAAGGCTGGCGTGACTTTGCAGAGGCTGTTGCCTCTGTAATTACAGAGGGCTGCAGCCCCTGCGTTTGCAGAAAATGCACTCTGCACTGTTTCGATGTCGGAACAGTGCAGGATTTTTTTTAGAAATTGCAATTTGGTCCTTAGCTTTATGTGCCCTTTTTATTTTGGTCCTTCTCTTTTGATTTGTGCATTTTGACCCTCAATTGACAATTGAATTCTCAATTCGTTCGGTCCCTGATTTCATATAATTGACTTAAGAATTTAAACCAGTTTCTGACAATTCCATTCTCTTTAATTGAGCCCGAATTAAATTCAGGAAATTGATTTCTCATTGACTAAGCCCTTGATAAAATTAATTTGTTCAATTTAAAGTATAATTAAGTCCTTGCACTTAATTAAATCCTTCAATTGGACCTTAAATTAATTCCCTATCATAATTGAATTTTAAATTTGTCAACGATTAAATGAATCGACCCATAAAAAAAAATATAAATATGTCATTTAACTTAGTTTTTGCACAGATTCATTCATCGATAAATTATTTTTGCCTTAAATCTGTATTTTCTCAATTCTTGGAACCAAAGAGATATGATTGGGCTTGCGAAAACAACCAAAATTTTCACATCGATTTTTCTACCCACGCCGACTCCTTTTATTTTATATTATTTTTATTTTTATTTTATTTTAGGGAGTAACCCAAAAATTGGGTTACGACATGCATATAACTCACTCCTAGTGACTTTAAGTGATCAACATTTCGGCATTTAACAATAACCTTTGAAAAAAATTATAAAACTACAATATCCAAGTGGGAGAACAACATATTGTTTTCGCCCAGAAAATCAGAAGGAGAGAAATTTGTTGCTCCTCGCTTCTTATTTTCATGGTCAACTTTGGTTGTAGATACTTCACTAAAAAGTTATTAAAAACATCCAGGGACTTATTGTTCTAAATCCCACATTGCTTTTTGGGCACACGAAAAATTGGTCTCTCTGATTTTTTGGGCACACGACACCCCAAACTATTGAGCAAGATTTTTGAAAAGAAGTCAGTAGGGAGACGAAGATTTTAGAGGTCGATCAATCAAAACCCGAGAATCCCTTGCAATTTGCAACAATCCCCCACCATCAAACCTTTTGCAGCAACAAAGTGGGAGAGAAAAAAATTGTTTAGTTGTGCCCAGAAAAATATGTGCTGGACACCAGGGAGAGCTTTAAAGGGAGATCGATTTGTTGCTGCTACCTTTCCTTAAATCACCCTCCATCAACAATCTGCCTTCTTCCAGCCTTTTGCAGCAAGAAATTAGGAGTGCCATAAAAAGATCCGTCCCCCTACTCACCCTCCCTTCCCTTCTATCCATTCAACAACATTGTCAAAAACCCTCCTCCTCTCTTGCCAAATGAACCCACTTCAGCAACACCATAAAAGGAATCCCTCCATTGTTACCATTTTTTTTACCCTTTGGCCTCCCTCTGTCATCATCTCTCTCACCCAACACCCTTATTCCTTATCATTCTCTCACCAACGAATAAACATGAAACAACTCATATTGCATAACCCATAATCAACCGAAAACAAAATGAAGGTTCAATCATGCTAAACACACTGCATTAATCATAAATGAAGGATTATTGATATGCATGGTTCAATAAAAGAATATCGATCTCTGCAACTCTATGCGCTAGGCACCCATATCTGAATTTGTATAATTTTCTGAAAGCCGATCGATCTCTGCAACTCTCATTCGCAGGTGTTTTGCTTTCAAAAATACAGAGGGCCTAAAAAGCAGTAATATATTCAACCAAAGAATGAAATCACAACAGCCCTAAAAAAAAATTCACAAATCAAAACCATATCAGCCAAAATGAACTATCCTTACACTGAGAACGAAAACATATTTAAACACACAAAGGAAAAACAAAATGCAAGGAAAAACCATGAAAGCCCTCACCCAAAGCACACGTCGGCTAGAATTTAATATGGATAAAATCGACAGCACACTGCCACAATCCACAATGATTTCTTCTTTAAAGCTACAGTGATACAAACAGGGAAACACCCACACCTATTATATATTAGGTAATAATAATTTTCTTCGTTATCAATTCCTTATATTTAATACTGGAATTTGACGGGTAGAAGTAAAGTTACCCAGCTGTCCGGTCAGGGAGCTCCTGGGTGATCAGATTATGTATTTTGACTAAATTGTCCTTGAGAGTTAGCAGTGCTGAATCTTCCTGTAGCAGCGGGAGCTACCATTGATGTTAATTGTTTCCATGGTTTTGTTATTTTTTTTTAAAAAAATTGATATCGGAAAAATGATATAAAATACTAAAAAAATTAATTTAAAATAAAAATAAAAATAAAAATAAAAAAATACTTTTAAAACATAATACCCTTTAATTGTATTTTTTTTATGTGATCCTATAATATCTTGTTGAAAATAAAATTAAAAGAATATTATGTGAGGATAGGAGTTTAAAGTCGGTGTATTAATCACCTGCTTGTACATGTGAAGCAAAAAAAATTCTTTATTTCTCTTAATATATGAATATTATTTAAGTAATATATTGACAATTTATAAATTTATAGGGTTTTTTAGATTTTTTTATAAATAATAAACTATGTCTCTTTTTTTTAAAATGTTTGTCTGTTAGATAAAAAAAAACTATGTAAACATAAAATTAGAGTTATCACTTTAGGAATAAAAATCTCTCCTTCCTAAATAGAGATTTTAAGAGATTTTTTAAATGTTGGTTCACGTGGATTACCGTTGGAGGCTAAAAAACTGAACAATTTGTGATTTGCTACAATTTAACTTTTAAATAATTACTCAAAGCCAAAGAAATTTAGATTTTCAACTAAGAAATTTCTAAACAACTATATATATTTCCAAATAATTTTACTTCATAGTTTCTATTGCATGTATGATACTTGGTAAACCTAACACAAGCAAGTAAATGAGATTTTTTTTTCTTTCTAATAATGTAATGTTAAAAGGATAAATCCATATCATGGTTTATATACTTCATCATATTGTATATCTTGTTTTCACATGTCATGGGCGCGCCCGCGCTCACACACACACATTTATATATCATCATGGTAAAGGACTTGTCCAGATTATAGTTGTCAATATCGTTCCGGTCGCCGTTTCGATTTTTCGATTGGAACACAACATTCCGGTTTTGGAGCGTTCCGGCGTGCCGTTTCGGTGTCGTACTGTTCATATATAATTAATTTTATATGTATATATATATATATGAAAAAAATATTAATTTAACAAGCATAATTAAAATTTGAATTCTTTTTTATTTAAAATATTTTGGTGTTTTTAAATTATTTTGATGTATAGATATGAAAAATAATTCTTAAAAAATAAAAAAAATAGATTTTGAACCCGGAACGGCACACCCGAAACGGAACCGAGGCGTTCTGGCCGGAATTTTCAGAACGAACCAGAATTAAAACCGAGACAAAAACGACGTCGTTTTGTCTTGGTTTTTGAACGGAACGGAACGAAATCAATAACATGATAAACACATGAAGTCTTTTTTTCAACCCAAGGAGTTCTAGACTATATCAAAATAACATTTTTTTTTTACAAGATGTTGTTATGGCTACTCTTAATAGAAGAAGTCAATTGATATATAAATCTCTTTATACTTGTTGTATTTGCTTAAGATACTCTCAATTTAAATTTGTATCTTGTAACAACTCAATCCATATTTTTTGGAATCAATTTAGGAAGCTTTGTTGTGTTTTTGTTGCAATCTTTTGTGATTTGTACTCTCTAACACGATGAACTCATACCAATGTTGACTCTATGTTATTTTCTTAAATCAATAACAAATGCATTTTAAAGAATGATCCATCATTTCTCTTTTGTCTCTTGTAAGCTTGAAGATAAAGATATATTTTTTCCTCACCACTTTTGCATACTACATATGACAATATCATATTTAAGAAACTAGTTATCAAAAGTTAATTTAACCCAAGCATATTGTAGGTTTTCAAAGTTAATCCTTTATGTTATGCATGTGTAGCAGTCAAATTAATCTTAAGAATCTATATAATTATATCATGATGGAATTGCAAGTAGTTTGATAAAAGAATAAAAACAAGTGTCTAGTTTACTTGAATTATTTCAAACATTTTTTTATTATTAAATCTATGAAATAAAAAGAACAATATATTTATATATATGTATGTATGTGTCATTTAAAATAATTTCATAAGCTGACAACACTTTGAAAAATATGGTAACCTTAAAACCAAAATTAAATAATTTTCCACATTCAAAAGTGATTGCTAATATTACTTCATTCATATAAAAACTCAGTTGTAGATATCGATTGACTTTTAATTAATTATATATTTTTATTTTTCAATTAAATTCAAATAAAATAGAATTTAATTAGTGTTGCTACCACATTGAAAAATATATCTGGCCTATTTTAAGTATAGTTATAATTTCAAGATGCAATTTAGAAGTTGACTTGACTCAAAGTTTACATTATAAGTCGATACATAATGATTATTTGTTTGTGATAAAAGTTGTTTTTGAAAATATTTTTTATTTAGAAATAAATTAAAATAATGTATTTTTTTTAATTTTTTAAAATTATTTTTGATATTAGCATATTAAAATGATCTAAAAATAATTAATTTAAAATACACAATAAAATAAAAAATTGATTTTTTTTCAGAAATATTTTTGAAAAGAATGTAAATATGACAATCATTGTGTAAACGACCAATCCAATCGATAGTTTTTGTAACAGATTTTCTTATAAATTAAAATAAGATAATCATAAAAAAATGACTGTAAAGGAAACAGGGCATAGGATAAGAGAGTGCTTGTATTTTCCAAACCTGGTTTTCATTTTTTTATTTAAAGAGTATTAAATTTATTTATTTAGATGTTTTTTTAACGTTTTAACTTGTAGATGTAAATTATTTTCATGTATTGATATAAAAAATAATTTTTTAAAAATAAAATAATTTTTTAATATATTTCTGAATAAAAAATATTTTTAAAAATAATATGAAAAATACTCCAAACCAGTCCCTATTGATAAACTTTTTTCATGGCCTGCTATTGAAACGAGAGTTGTTTTATAAAAATATATTAAATAACATTTTCCTAAAAAAATATTATTAATATTAATATATTAAAATAATTAAAAAAAAATCAAACTTTTTTAAAATAGAAAAAATCATTTTTTTATTTTGAAAACTACCTTTAAAGCGATTCTCAAACGTAGAAAGCAGCTGGCAGCTGGCAGCTGGCTGGGTAGTTAGATGACAAAAGTTCCTCAATAATCAAAGTCATGTCAAAGAGGTGCTTTTTTCAAATTCTGAAGTTGTGAATTTACTTCTGTTTCAGCATAGATGGTTTCAGTTTAAAATATTACGGAAATTATAAGTTATTTTTTTTATCAAAAATAAATTATATTATATGATCTAAAAATATTAAAAAAATTAAAAAAAATAATTTTTTTTATTAAAACACTTTTAAAACATAAAAATAAACAGAATTTTTATGTTGCTTAAAAAATCTCCACCTTGTTATTGAACTTTTACTTAAATTCTGAACCAGATATTCCGATTCCATTTCATATATTGATTTTTTTTAAAATATTATTTTATTGTATAATATCAATTAAATATCTCAATCTTAATATTGTTTCGGGTTGAAATTTATAAAGAGTCTTTTTATATATTATTATATCTCAGGTTAAAATTCATGCAATCAGAATTTAAAAATACCTCTACAAACAATATTTTTATAATTTTATTTTAAAAATTATTTTATTGTGTTATTTTTTAAATTGATTTTTTCTTGTTTTCATTATTAAATAATGAATTTATTGAAAACTGATTTTTATTTATTTTATTTGGAGTTATTATGGTTTCGCGTTACATATTCAAAAGATTAATTCAAATCGACCGATTAATCTAATATGTTTTCATTTCACATATTCAAAATATAGTTTAATTAGAAAAAATAATAAGATAGTATATTTAAAAAAACATATATATATATATATATATATATATATATATATATATATATATATATATATATATATATATATATATATATATATATATAGGACACAAGAAAAGGGATACATAATTTCAACCACAAAAATGACACTATAAAATATTCTGAAACTGAAACATGCTGTTCTAATTTAAAAAACAGAGAGCGAAACAGAACAGACAACCTTTCGTCCTAACAGGGACACAAGAAAAGTGCTCCGCATCTACCTTTTCAAGAGCCTCGTTTTTCTCCCTTTAACCGAGGCGGGGAGCATTACCAATCCATGATGGTATTTCGCATGGAATACAACGCCGTATGTCTGATTTAGTTAGCGGTCCTTTTGATCGAAAGAGTTGTTCTTTCTGTATACTATAGCGTATAATCATAAAAGTATGGAAGAAGGGACACTCCCTTTTGACTGACGAGGGTTTCCCAATGCACATTCTGGAAAGAAACTCACTCGAGGTGAACATTCTGGAAAGAAACTCACTCGAGGTGACTGAGTTAACCCAGTTTTACTCCAAGAGGGAAACTTTGTTTGGAAATGTGGCAATCGAACTCTTCTTGTTATTGGGGAAGGGTATGTTAGAAGCTAAACCACGTTTATCTTGGAACCATTCACACATGAAACCTGCTCTTGTTCTTTAGCTCTATTACCTCTAATCTTGCGTGTTTCGCTTATTTTTCTGAAGCCAGCCCGCGATCCTTAATTTTCTCCATGTCTGAAAAAGCCAAGTTCTTATCTAGATCTCTTCTCTGTCTAATTACCATATCTATCTTCCTTCTGGTCCTTTCTTCTTTTTCCCTTGTTCAATTTCCCTGCACTCATTTCATTCCCAGATCAGTTTTCAAGCTAATTCTTGTTAATAGCACATCATTTTTCTTGAAACCCAAAGCCAAAACTGAACTTGTCAAATTGCCCCTCTTCCCTCCCACTGATACTAATTTGTCGATTAGATTTGGAAGTTTGTCTTGTCCAAGCTCCAATGTTGGTGCTTCTAGATGCCACAGAGAGAAGACACGTGGTGGTCGAAATCAGGGTCTCAGAAAGCTTAAGGTATTTATGTATGATTTGCCTCCAGAGTTTCACTTTGGATTATTGGGCTGGAAAGGAAATAAAAATCAAACTTGGCCGGATGTTGACAGCCACAGTCGTATCCCATCATATCCAGGTGGGTTGAATTTACAGCACAGCGTGGAATACTGGCTAACCCTTGATCTTCTGGCATCAAACAATCCAAAGGTGGCAGTAAGAGTGCAAAATTCTAGTCATGCAGATATTGTTTTTGTGCCGTTTTTCTCTTCTCTTAGTTATAATCGGCATTCTAAACTACATGGAAAGGAGAAAGTGAGTGTCAACAAAATGCTGCAGACTAAATTAGTGCGATTTTTGATGGCTCGGGATGAGTGGAAGCGGTTTGGGGGGAAAGATCATTTGATTGTAGCCCATCATCCGAATAGCATGTTGTATGCCAGAAAAAAGCTGGGTTCAGCCATGTTTGTGCTTGCAGATTTTGGGAGATACCCTGTTGAAATCGCCAATCTTGGGAAAGATATAATTGCTCCTTACAAGCATGTTGTGAGGACTATTCCGATTGGTGAATCAGCTCAGTTTGACCACCGTCCGATATTAATGCATTTCCAAGGGGCAATTTATCGGAAGGACGTAAGTTTCTGTGCCTCCCTCATTTTATTATATTGGAGGATTTATTTAGTGATGATGCTTTGATGATTATAAATATATTCCGATCTTAATAAATACGTGTGATATATATCATAGTTGTTAATTCTGTTTCGTTCCGTTCAAAAAACCGAGACAAAACGACTTCATTTTCGTCTCGGTTTTAATTCCGGTCTGTTCCGGAAATTCCGGTCAAATTTCGGCCGGAACGCCTTGGTTCCATTCCGAGCGTGCCGTTCCGGGTTCAAAATCTATTTTTTTTTAAAAAATTATTTTTGACATCTATACATCAAAATAATTTAAAAACACCAAAATATTTTAAATAAAAAAAATTCAAAATTTAATTATACTTGTTATATTAATATTTTATTTTTTTCCATATATATATATATAATTAATTATATACCGAAATCAGAACGTTCCATTTCAATCGAAAAACCAGAACGTTATTGATAACTATGGTATACATAGTAAAAAAACATATTGCAACCAAATTCATCCGGTTGATATGAATTATGGAAACTTGTGTTGTTATTCCAAGGCTTTCTACTTACTTTGGATGGAAACAGCTCAGCTAAATTTCTCATATAAGATGATGTTGAATGGATTGTTTGACAAAACGTGATCTTTTCCATATGTTCTTCTAGGTTAAAATTACATTTTGGACGCAATTGCACTGTTTTCACTATGCATGTCCTCAAATCCATCATCCAGCTCATGATAACCTTATTTCTTGGTCAAGTAGAAGAATATTATAGATCAAATTTGAAAAGCTACGCATTTGATTAAAAATTTTGAGGATTTTCTGGGGATCGCACATTCCTAATGTTCCAGAGATTTGCACAAATTCAGATGACAGGAATAAGTTTATGTCATTTCTAAGTTTATCCTGGGAACCATTTCGAAATTAGCTCTGCCTTTTGCAATGCTTGAAGATGAAAATCTTCCCATTTAGATTTTGTTGTATTTGCAAGCATGCATTTTGTGATCTTCCCACAGTGGATGATGTCCACCGATTCCAAAAATCATAAACCCCTCCATTGGTAGCTATTGGTTCCTTGGTTATTCTTGATACCTTTTGAAGCACGCATTTTTAATTATTATTTCAGGAAGAACAGTTTATAATAATGTCTTGTGATTTTTATGATCTCCATATCAATCAAATTAGTTTTGCATTTTGAATGTATTTCTTTTCAGGGAGGAGCTATTCGCCAAGAACTTTACTACCTTCTAAAAGACGAGAAAGATGTGCACTTCACATTTGGAACATATCGAGGGAATGGAATCAGAAAAGCAGCCCAGGGGATGGCTTCATCCAAATTCTGTCTAAATATTGCGGGGGATACCCCCTCCTCCAATCGCCTGTTCGACGCCATTGCAAGTCGTTGTGTTCCTGTGATAATCAGTGATGACATTGAATTACCATTTGAAGATCTCCTAGACTACTCAGAATTTTGTGTATTTGTTCGAGCATCTGATGCCGTTAGAAAGGGGTATTTACTGCATCTTCTTCGTGGAATTGATAGGTACCAGTGGACCAAATTGTGGGAACGATTGAAAAAAATTGCTCCCCACTTTGAATACAGCTATCCATCCCAGCCCAGCGATGCTGTGGCTATGGTTTGGGAGGCTGTGTTACGCAAAACATCTTCAGTACAATTTAAACGTCACAGGAAGAACAGATTTGCGAGGTCTGAGGCTTTGCTGAAGAGAGTTTAACTTTAGAAAAATGCCACTTCAAAGTTCAAGGAGGTCCTTGTTCAGCTTGCTGCAGGTTTTTGGATCAAATTTCAGGCTTGGTTTTTCTGAAGATCTATCGAGGCAGTTATTTCTCATATTTCATGCTTGATTCCAATCTTCCATCTGTTTTCAGAGCACTCCGGTAGAATAGTTTTGTGCTTATCCACTGCTCCCACTTATTTTTTATTGTGTTGACTGAACATCAAGTAGAAAACATCTATGAAAGACTTCGTTTCAAGTTATGAATTGAGTTTTAGAAATTGCATCACAGATTACCAAAATGATCACAAATCAAGAGAAGAAATCAATATGAAACTATCTTTGAGCCTATAACTTTATACAGCGGATTCGAGTGGGATTTGTACTGGTCAAAATACATACTCTATACTGAGGCAGAAGTATCTGCAGCAACTGATAAAAATTTCTCTCGCAAGTGTATCTTTCTAGAATGCCAGGACTCAAATCATACATCTTATGGGAGTGCAAACTGCATTTTATGGAGAGAAGTGCCCAGACATTTAAAAAAATCAAAGCTAAAACCTCACCTTATTGGAGGCAGCATGTTTGATATGGAAGAGCTTCCATGGACAGCAGGCCTTCTTTGCTCAAGTTACTCCAGTCAATCAGCATATGACAAACAACATGGACAGATAGCCATAACCTAGACAGTCACAAATATAGCAATCTTGTAATTTTATCGGGCAAAGAAGGGAAGGCACTCACAACTGTTTAAAATCTGAGTCTGGGTCCAGTTCATAGTTTTCTCGAAGTTTATGGCTAAGATTTAAGAGCCTGAGAAACCCTAGTTCTTTCTTCACAATTCAAGGATGTAATCTTCAGGACCTGAGAAACCCTAGTTTTCTATCTTTCTGTATAAATTGCGTCTTTTAATATCAGAGTAGATTAACATGCATGATGGACAGATATTCATAACATCTTCCCTTCTGATGATGAAGATTCGAAGGCTATTTATAATACTGTGAGAAGTAAAATGAAGAATCTTAAATGGTAAGAGATTCCATTCTCGACTTCCAATAAATATTCAAATATTATTAGAAGCCATTGAAAGTTCTTCCTATTAAATTGAGGCTAAAGCCATTGAAGAAGATTAAGCAATGTCAAACAAAGTCAACAAACTAGAATCAATATTTTTAATGTCAAGGTGGAATCAAAGAAATAACTTGAAGTCATTAAACATGTTAAAAAAGCAAAGTAGCATAAAATAAAGGTGAGATCCAAGGGACAATTTGAAAATTAAGCTAACTAAGAAGAGCTAGATCACAATTTTAGAATTACTCAATCGGATGAAGTTGTTATCAAAGAGGATATAGAACAATATTTTGTTTCTAAAATGGTAGGAATCATTGGTTTAGCGATGAAAAATGAAATTAAAAAAATGTTTTGATTGAGGTGTTCATCAAATAAAATGTTAAGTTTGTAAATAAACCAGCTATATGCTACATTTGAATTATCCATTATTTTGAACTGGAATGGTTCAATTTTCTAACCATGAACTTAAGGAGGATTTTCTTCCTAAGAATGGGAGCTACATGTAGATGCAAGGTTGTCAAAATCACGAGTTGACTCTTACAATCTTATGATTTAACGAGTCAACATGTATTTATGTGGTAAATCAGACTAAACTCGAAAACTAGTAAAATCAGACTTGACTCGTGCAAATTTGGTAAAATCAGTAAATTCAGTGTGATTTTACGAGTTTATTAAATTTATGACATCAACCAAGTTAATTTTGAATATAGTCTTATAATATTTGTTGATAATTTTATGAAATGAAATATATCTTTCAAACTATATATTAGATATAGTTAAAATTTTATAGGAAAATACTAAATATATAAAAATATATTTCAGTAAATTGTTAGATTAAACAAAGTTCATAAACAAATTATTTTATAGCAAAGTTACTAAATGAATCTTGTCAAATATGTCTAACTAGACATTCATATATTGTTTTGGACACATCTGGAGTTACAAATAATTTTTATTGCGATTAAGGATAGGAGAGAAACTAGAAATCTTAATATTTTCAAATATATATGATAAACTCAGAATTTATTCATACGAGAGAGAGCGAAATATTTGAAATCATGACTAAGTTTATTTAAATTGCTTTATAGCTTATTTTTGGAACAAACAAATAATTTAGAATAATTATTCAAAAACTTATTTAGAACTTTTCAATTCCAAGTTTTTCTATAGTTTAAGAGCTGCAATTTTAGGTTTAAGAAACCCTAAGTTTTGTTTTTAACAATTTAAAGTTGTAAATTTTAAAGTTTGAGAAATCTTAATTTTCCATTTTTCATCCTAATATATGAGCACAAACACAAAAACATCATACATTAGAAAATCCAAAGCATAATTAAGTTTCAACAAGTAAAAATATCTAGAAAAGACAAGTTAATAGTAGTAAAGTAGTAAATTTCAAGTCAAGTAGCTTCAATTGGTTAAATAACTTTATTTGCAAAAGATAATTGAATAAAATAATTATATCTACAATATGATGAGAATAGCTTCTTACAACGTGTAGTCTTATATACACTATTATTCACAAGACTCAGAACATTATTCATTATTCTCTATTCTCTCTCTCTCTCTCTCTACACATACACACACGAGCCATTTGCCCTGTGATGAGAACCAAATTTTTTAAAATGTAAAACAAAATCAAGAGTGTGATTATTTTTATAATACTATATACATTTGGCCAAAACAATTAGCCTGCGCAAAATTTCAGCTAAGTAATGTTAAAAAATTTATTTAGAAGACAATTTTTTGTGTTTAATAATAATGTGAAGTAATATAATTTTACAGAAATAAGATAAAAATTAAAAACAACTACATCAACAGATTTATGAGCAGGCAATTGATAAAATTCATTAAAAATAAGTTTGTTTTCTGCAGTAAAATGATTGTTTGTTGGGTCTGTTTTAACTATTTTACTAATCATTTAATTGGTATTATGTTTATTTTTCAATATTAAATTAGTTGAATTACTATTCTAAAAAAATTGAAGACAATATTAACCCACATAATTTTTATTGTAATACATTATTATCGTTACTATCATTATTATTACTATTTAAACAATAAAATTATTAAATTGTCTCAATTAATCATCATCATCATCATCATCATAGTAATAATAACAAGAACAACAATAAAACATGTAATAAAAGAGTAAGTAACAAAACAATTACAAAAAAATAATCAATTATTATTATTGTGTAAACAATAAAAATCATAAAATTATCTTGAAGAATAAATTAACCAAAATAAATGCAGTCAGAACCATATTTTTTTCAATGAAAACAAAATGAAGAGAGTGACATTTTTTTTTATAATGCTATAATTTGGGCAAAATAATAAATATGTGCAGAATTTTTGTGAAACACAAGTTTTTAATAAAATATATGAATTTTAAATTGATATGAATTTACTTGTTTAATAGGTTTCAACGAAATCAACAACATAAAATTATCATTTTCATTAAAAAGGCAAGAAGATTTTGATATCCGAATCATTGAATTCATTATATTAGGATTAGCTCAATTCATAATTGAATTTAAATTAAACACAATAATAAAATATAAATTGTGTAAACACTTGTAATAACTAAACAATAAAAATAAGCTGTTGATTTGCTACCTCTAAAAAGAAAAAAACATAATAAAAAATATCCATTGGGACGTTGCTATTATTATTATGACTATAACAGTTAAAATTACCATCACCATTACTACCCAAGAAATGAAAATTATTAAATTGCCACAATTTTTTTCTTACAATTGATTTTTTTTCCTATTCAATCCTTCTATGAGATTATCTCAATCCCAGAGGTCATGAGTTTAAGAAATTAACCAATATTAATATAATCAATTTTGTTTTTAGTCGTTTTTTTATTTGATTTTTTTTTTCAATTGTATACCTCAATATTTTATTTTATATTAAATTTAGTTTTTAATTCTTTTAATCACTATTTATTTTGTGTTTCTAAAGAAGTTTTTTTTGCAAATTCTTCATTGCATTTTGTTAATAAGAGATTTAACTTCATGCGTTTTACTAGTTTGTTTTTATAGAATAATTTAAACCTAAAAACTCAGGTCACAAGTTTGAAATATTAACCTAAATTGGCTTACATTTTTTTTTTTACAGTTTATTTATTTTTATTCAATTCATGAGATGATCCCAGTCTCATGTATCAAGTCACGAGTTTCAAAAATTAACTCATACTAACTTGGGCGAATTTTGTTTTGTTCAATTTATATGATGTTATTGTTTTTTTGTCTATTTATATTTTTAAATTAATCAAGGTTATTGAATCCAATAAAATTTATTACCAGACTTGCTTATTTGATATTTGATAGTGCCTAAGCTTTTTTTTACTTTGAAAAAAAATTAGATCCAGCACAGGCCACAAACCTAGAAAAAGGTATATCTTAAGCATCACCTACAATTAACACTTTGAAAGCCTTCACTCACCAAGATTTACACCACAGAGGAATGTTTCTTGAGAAGCAACGCTTTAAGAGACCTGGGATCCGTGACTGGGGGACTGCATGTGAAATTTTGACAGACAAGAGCAACAACTTTATCTGCAGCAAAATTATTCCTTGCCATTAGAGCTATATTACTATTATTGCCCTCCCAAATCTCCATTTCCTCATCGTCGGTAGGATCTATATGAATCACCTGCACATAGAAAGAGGAATCAAAGGCAGAGTACAACGAAAGGAGACAAGGGGTTCATGAATTGAATTGAAACCCTTCTACTCACTGTTTTATTGGGATCATATGATGCATGAGCAGCAGCAAGCATATTATCGAATTCCAAGGATGATTTGTGGCCAACCAAGACAATTTGCTTGTGGGAAGGCACAGAGATCATGGCAGCTGCACAGCACATCAGAGGTACAGCCATAGCCATGTCCTTCAATCTTGACTCAAAAACTGCCTGCATCGCCATGGGAAGAATTTGTTATGCTAACACAATGACTACTCGAGTTGTAAACACTAATCTCCCAGGATAAGCGCTAGCGAGTGAAGAAACAGCATACCAGAAGATGCTCAGCATTCTGCCTGTAATACTCAGACTTACTGCCAGTCATCATAGAGGCCAATCTTATGAGATTAATTGCCGAAACTGAATTTCCTGAGGGCTCAGCACCATCGTGGTCTTCCTTTACTCGTAGGAGAACTGAAGGGTCTTCTCCTGGGGTATTAAAATAGCCTCCTCCCTCTCTGTCGAGAAACAACTCATCCTGTAAAAATAGCTCTTAAGAACATGAGAACAATTACAAGCAAGAAGTTGGCTCACTATTTATCTCAGGGAGATTAACTCTGATTCTTTCACCTGTTTATCCTGTAGTTCAGTTGCCCACACTAGCCAATGGATCCCACCACCAACCTCATAAAGATCCAGCAACCCAGAAATTAGAAATGCATAATCATCTAAAAATCCAGGTGCTTTAGACGGACCATTCCTAAAGCTGTGCTCTAGCCTGCGAGCCTGTTCATTATAAAGATGCCTTCTGATGAAAGACGCTGCCTTTTCTGCAGCAGTCATGTATTCCTTGGGCTGGAATTCAATGGAACAAATAACAAAGTCAACCACAGACCACATATCATGCCAAGTATAGTTCAAATGCCCTAGATAATTTTCCTCAGATCAGTACATATAGCTACATATTGAGACTGACAGAGCCGAGCAGAACATATGCCTAGAAGGTACAAGAAATCCAATACCCGGTAACATAAAAAATAAACCAAAATTACGATGATTGAATGCATAGACCTTCTGGAAGACAGGCCTTTGTTTAAAGTTGTTCAGAATAATATGATTCATGTAGAAGTTTTCCATAAGGGGGGTAAATGAGAGTTAGAAACTGAATTTTTTATCCTCACGCCATGGTCAAAATCTAGACATGGTAAGGAAATGCTTAATGAATAACAAAGATGCATAATAATGACATAATAATTGGCTTAGAAATTTTGAATCGCACGGGTGTGATCAAACCACAGGTATGTTGGTAATTATAAAATAATTCTAAGTTAACCAGGCAAGCCAAAGGTAAAGTCTTACATCACATCCAACAACAGGGTAGTTGAATTTTGTGCCCTCTGCTTCGCCCATAAGGATTTTAGAAGCTCTTGCAAGAGATGAAATTGCAAGTCCATTCCATGAGACAATTACCTAGCAAGCACCTGGTCTGTTAAAGTGTGCATACAAGAGATAAGCTAAAGATTAAGGAATCTTTCTATACAATCCATGCATTCTTTTAAACAGACAATGACAAACCTTATCATCTAAATGTGGCCTTGGTCGTGTGGATCTTACATCAAAAAGCTTTTGCCTGCACTCACCCAGAATATCAAGATATTTTTCAAGAGGCATGCCATATTTTCTTGCCAGTGCTGAAGTATCAGTTAATTCAATGAGCACATTTCCCCCCTTAAATTCACCATGTGGATCACTCATTCTAGAAAGGTCACAGTTCCCCAGAGGCTTTACATAATAGCAGTCCTTAAAAAGAGTTGAATGCTCTCCAAGGCTGTCGTCAATCTTAAAGAGGGGTAAACCATATAGAAAAATCAGAATCAGTAGAGGCCAAGGTTAAATGAATCTCCCAACATAGAGTTTTAAGAAAACTTGTAAAGAAGGGATAAAAGTATATATAATTTCATCTTTCAATGAAAGACAAGTGTTACGGAATCAGGGTAACTCACAATAGAAATCCACTACTCATGCTATAAAATTGAGGACAAAGCTATACTACCTTGATCTTTAAGCAGGAAGATGCAGATATGACTAACACTAATAGTATCTCAATCTGAGAAGGGGAATCATGACTTCAGTTATATAACATTTTTTTAAAGGAGCATATACATGGCATAAGCCTAACAAATTGTGGTAGGAGAATACTTTGCAAGAGCAATTGATACAAGTTCCAAATGTCAGCATCATCAGTTTAAACTATCAAGATGTTTTGATGTGTTGATGTCAAGAATGTTTAATAAAAAATAAAAAAATATATTATTTTGATGTATTTTTGAGCGAAAAACACTTTGTAAAGCAACCGTTACCACTCCCAAACACCCCTGAAGTTGATAAAAGTTCCAGATGCAGTTGACAATCAAGAAATTAACAGATGTTCTGCTAGATTTTACATGATGAAAAATCAAACCAATCAAACTGAAATGAAGACCAAAACGATGATGATAAGAACCTCTTGACTGGTCCATGTGTAAAAGGCTCCTTCCTTTTTCTTTTTGGCACCTTCATGCTCAGCACTATCAGCATCCTCTGCTGAAAATATTTCACCTTCGGGTCCAATCATGTCTCTCCTCAGATAATCAAGAATATCACGGGATAGACTTGAATAGAAGACATCATTGGTAATGGAAAAGGCATCCAAGTAAACATTAACAAGTTGACCTTGATCATACAACATTTTCTCAAAATGAGGAACTGCAAGAAAACACTACAGTTTCAACATTCCATATACAACTACACAAAATGCAGGAGCTACAACAGAATGCCAGTAATTTTGAATTAAGCAATTCTTTAGGAGATGACTATCGTTTTAAAGACAAACTGACCATGCCAGCGTTCATCCACACTATATCTGTGGAAACCACCTCCAATATGATCATGAATGCCTCCCCTTGCCATGCATTGCAAGGTAAGGAGAACCATCTGCAGAACTTTCTTTGATTCACTATAATTTCCAGCAACATCCAATTTTTTTGAATGGTAAAGCATCATTTGGATCTCAACTGGTCTAGGAAACTTTGGGGCAGATCCAAACCCTCCATATTGTGAATCATAGCTTTGAGAAAGCTGCAATGTAGTGAAGTAAGAGAATTAAAAAAAAAGTGAATAAAATAGTTCCTCATCATCAGTTTTATGTAAAACAATGCCATGGTCCTATGCATTTCCTGAATCCTCTTAACCGATCATAATTTGTGAAAGCAAGCAGCAGCAGCAAAGTACAGCAGAAATTTGTTTTATAGCATCTATAAAAACAAATCAACCCACAAACCCATGAACATGGCAACTGGAAAGTGCTGAAAGGGTGCAATGTTGATATACATATAAAAGTTTCAATTTCTGCTGTAATGTTGCTATGTGGAAGTGAAAGAAATAGCTGCTGGAAGAACACTATTGATACAAGAAAGCTCCATTTATATCCATGACAATAGTGTTTGTGTTAGGATGACAAACATTATTCAATTAATAAAATGTGGATATTGATACAATCTTGAAAAGTCTAAGAAGGTGGATTTTGTGATAACAGTTGAAGAAAAAAAAATACTAAAAGACACCAAGAAATATTCTATGAAAAGCTAATCTATGTTCCTTGCCATGTTACAGAAAACCCAGGCAGCGGTAGTGCAACAGGGAGATACATCCCCAGCCTCGCTGCCAAACAGGGGCCTAATACCTAACTATTTAATATCATTTTATGTATCAAATTTTAGTCAAGTCAACAACCAAATAAGTGAAATTCAGAAGATTCTAGCAATGCATTAAAATGAGTCAGAGACACCAAACTCATTCCTCACAGCTGCTCAATTAGAATTTCATATTGAGCATTTCTTCCTTCCAAGTCAGATGAAAAAGGACTACTTTGCAGTTTGCAATAGTCATACTTGTTCTGCACACAGATGCAATGCATTTTGTGGAAGCTCATCTGGCAATTTTTTTGAACTTGCACTTGCTGACAATGCTTCTGACAGCTGTTCAATAGCGAAGGCTCCACTCTTCACAAGCATGTCTCTATTACTGAACCAAGCATCCTTTACCTTTCTGAAATAACAGAGAAAAAAATACACTAAGCAAAAGCAATTAACCTTTAATACAGCTTTGAATCATATTGGACTTAAACTTGTGACGATCTAATGTGTACAAAATTGGTCAAGAAACAGCAATGCTGCAGAAAAGAGGAAAGGAAAAAAAAGAAGGGAAAACGTCCAAGAACCAAAACTCCCACCTAAGTATGGTCTTAAAGCCTGGTCTTCCATACTTATCATCTGGGGGAAAGTAAGTCCCACCCATCAAAGGTTTCAGATCAGGTGAAAGGAAGACACTAAGTGGCCACCCTCCTCCACCATACAATGCCTGTACAAATGTCATATAGACCTGTAAAATCAAAACCATTTGCTTAGAATATAAAGAAACCAACGAACAATCTTTGAAGAACATTGAAATTTATTTGCATATGAGCAAAACCAACCGGACTCAAAAGCCAGTGCGCTCTGAAAAAAATAATATAAATAGACAAACACACTCTCTTACACTACTTTACAGTCACCTTTGGCATTTTAACTTTTCATACAACTAGTTTAGCAGCAGTTCAACAGCACAATGTATCACATGGTTCTTTCATAGATAAATCAGCACACAAAGGACCCACCAAAGGATAGAGCCAAGAATTATTTCTCTGGAAGGCAGTCAAGATAGAGGCTATTTACCTTGTCAACATCAGGTCGTTCCTCTCTATCCACCTGCAGCAATCTGACATGTTAGAGTGATTAACAAAACCATTAAAATAAGTTGATAATTCAGGGAGAAATGAATAGTGCCAAAAACAACTAATGCAAGCAACCAAAATTTGAACAAACCTTCATACTAACAAACGAATCATTCAACAATCTAGCGACCTCTTCATCCTCAAAAGACTCCACTTCCATAACATGACACCTTACATACATCAATGGATAAACACCAAACAATTAATCAGTTAGTCATTCGAGTTTTCGATAGGCATTTTGGATTAGAAAAATGAAAGAAAAGCGTCACAGACTCACCAATGACAGGTGCTGTATCCAACTTGAAAGAGAAAGCACCAAAAAAAAGCCATGGCCAAATAGGCCCCCAAAATTGATTACATACGAATTAGTAATTAGCCACCAGTTTTTGCAAATGATGATGATGATAATAACAAGAAACGAAAGAACGAATGGAAAATATTATAAATACTTGATAAGAAAATTGGGACGTCTCGTCTACGTGCTTCAGCGAATGCTTCTTCGCCCCATGGGTACCAATCGACCTTCAATTTATTCGACAAAGAAAAAGAAAATAAAAAAAAGATAAAAAATCAATACAAATATCTCTTTTATATACTAACAGGATTATGGGCGTGTTGAAGGAGATATGGACTGTGCTCAGCTGAGAGACGATTCGTATGGCTGTGAGAGGACGAAGATGAAGACGTAGTTTCAGCCATGGCCAACACCTTGTGCGTGTGAAAACGGCCAGCAAAGGCAGTGGAACAAGGATAGTTGAGGTACTCTGTTGCTCTTATTAACGAGGAAGATAACAAACTTTTGCTGAAAAAGTGACGGCCTAGAAGAGACGAAGAGAGACGGAATAGCTTCACCATAGAAGAAACGAAGAGAGAACCTTGAGAGGAGTTTTTTTTATTTTAAATTAGTTTTTTAGTGTGAAAAAAAACATTATTTTATTTAGAAATTACAGTAACTATAACAACTATACCGAACACTATCCATGTTGTGTTGATGTCTGCTTGACACGTGGATTTTCTCCTTTTTTGGACTGCCTCTTGTAGTCCTCTCCAATCTCACTCACACGTGGCCTTCCTTTCTTTTCTTCTTAGGATCAGGCTGAAGCTCCGGTGAGCACTCGCTTTATTACTTCCGATTCCTTCGTTAATAATCAACCACTGCCGATCAGTAGTAACCCAAAGTCATTCTATAAACTTAATGCAAGATTATAAAACGACGTCAAATAGGAAACGGCCACCGCCAGGATGGCTGCTAAACATAAGTACTTGTAACATTATTCAATCATCCATTCCTTCTATTTTTTAGTAAAATAAAAATTGTAAAAATAAATTATAGAAAGAAGTTAAAATCCTCGGTATCTTCTAGCAGCTTTTCACAGTCCTTGAATCTTCTAAGAGTGGAAACCACCTTTTCACACCTCGTTAAACCTAGCCATAAATTGATCTAGCTTTTGATATTCAGTCATAGTCTTGGAGTGTAATTGCAGTTATTTTTAAAAGTATTTTTTATTTAGAAGTGTATCATTAACATATTAAAAGATCTAAAAATACTATTTTTTTAATTTAAAATAAAAAATAAATAAATAAAATTTCAATTTTTTTTATAAATATATTTTGATCGCAATGACAAACAGCGGGGCTATAAAAGATACTTTTTATAGATGTAGTGACTCTTTTATACTTAAAAAAATATCGTTTTAGAGGGAGAATTTGGTTGATATTAATGGATTTACCTTAATATAGATTGAACCTTTAATCTTGTTGGAGAAGGAAGATAAGAGCTCATGATTTGTTCTTTTAATTTGGTTTGGTATTTAGTTTATATATTGATTATCGAGTGATTTAGGGTTGTCAATGAAGCTATTGAGAAATATAAAGTGTATTCATATGGAAATAAATTCAATTTGAGGATTTTCTTAGCGCCTGTTTGGCCAAGTGGCTGGACTGCCGTTTGACCAAATTTTATTATTTTTTTTGCATTTAAAATGAAATTTTTTTAGTGCGTTTAGATCATTTTGATATGCTGATGTCAAAAATAATTTTTAAAAAATAAAAAAATATCATTTTGATATATTTCGGCACGAAAAGTACTTTGAAAATCTACCGCAACCACACTCCCAAACATGCGCTTAGTCTAAACTCCTTCAAGCCCACTTTTCCAACCATCTTAATGTATGTTTGAGAGTGTAGTTGAGAATTTTTTTAAAGTGCTTTTTATTGAGAAATGTATTAAAATAATTTTTCTTATTTTTTAAAAATAATTTTTGATTAGCACATAAAAATGATTTAAAAATATTATTTTTTTAATTAAAATAATTTTTTAAATATTTTTGAAATACAAATGTACTTTGAGCAAACAATAATCCATCAATTTATTAAAAAAACACTAAGACGAATGATGTGTCATCCATTTGAGCTTTTTATAGAAAAGGGACTGTGCATGCAGGCTTAGTCATTAGGCTTTTTATTCGATTAGGCGGATAGGCCTGAGAATCTAGGCTTAAATGTGCTTAGCCTGTTTTAGCCTTTCTCTTCTTGTATTGTTTCTTTATATCTTAAATAAAATTCTATTCAAATAAATAATTACAGAGATGACGATATGTTTTTATATTAAAGAACATGTTTATAACTAAAAAAATATTTATTAAAATAAAAAAAACAAATAATTAACGAAAAGGTAGTTTGTCGAAAGAAAATGCATTTTCTCTCCCATATTTACATCTTTTAAATTATTAAAAACTTTATTTTAATTGCTTTAATTTTTTTCTTAAAACAAAACCATGTTGATGAAATTATGTAAATTAGAAGATGGAATTATATATATATATATATATATATATATATTTCTTAATTTATATAATTGAAATTATTTAAAATATTTATTTTAATAGTTATAAAATTAAATAAAAATGAGTTCAAAAAGTTTCTCATTAACATCACTTAAGCAAAAAAGAGTAGTCGATAGCTTAATAGTTGAAACTTGATTATTTTTTGTGCTTTGATGTTGGTTGGATAAATGTTTTTTAAAATGTAAAAAAATATTTAGGTCTAATTGATGTGATTTTTAACAAAAACAATTAAACTATATAAGGATTGATATGATATGATTGGGTCAAATTAACATATTTAAGGACAAATTGAATGACAAATAAAAATATAGTATAACTTCAAACAAAGTCAAGAAAAACCTTTTTTTAAAAATAATATTAAAATGACAATATATTTAATTGACTTAGATTAATTATTGTATATTTTTTAAATTTGTTATCACGGTCATAAAACACTCTATAGAGAATATTTTTGTTATTAAACCTAGTTTTTAATTAATTTAATATTGAGTGATAAAATTAAAATTAAAATTTAATTAAATAAATAAATTGAGTGAACTTAAATTAACATGTCTAACATGAGTCATAAAACTAGGATAATATCATGTCAACTGCACTCTCTAATATATTATGATTTTTATATTTCATTAGGGAGTTTTTTTGCATGTACATATGTCATCAATTCAGAGCAAGCTTTTATTTTTTATTTTTTTTATATTAATACATTAAACTTATTACTCTACTTTTTGTTTAAAGAAAAATGTATTTTTAAAAACTATCTAAAAATAAAAGGCAGTGCACTCCAAATAGATTATAAAAAACTTCAACACAATTTTCTCACAAGCTCAACGTATTAACTTATTTAAGAGTTTTTTGTGCTAGATCTCCTAGCAATTTTATTTCATTTATTTAGTGTTTTATTTACAACTTTATTTCCTGTTGCTTTTCTTATCTTTAATATACATGTTCTTAATTTTCTGTAGTTACGTATTCTCTACTATAAACTCATGTGATTTATTATGTTTTAAAATATAAATTTTAATTGTCAACCAACACAATTTTAAGCGATTAAATTTCCTCTAAAAATTATAAATCTCTATATCTAGTAAACTTAATATTAAAAAATAAAATTAAAAAAAGTTTCGAAAAATAGAAGTCCTCTAAAAATTCAAGAACCAAAGTAAAAAGTTTCCATAATGAAAATAATTTCCTTTTTTTTTTAAAAGTAAAAAGATTTTTTAGTATATGTTAAATATACGCCTATTAATTTGAAGGAAAGATACAATATACTTTTAATGAGGAAATAGTGTAAACATCATGTAACAAAATTACACGGCCAGAAAATATGCTATGCCAGCTTTCTGCTTGTCATTTCTTCATCAACACACGGAACAAGAAGAATGAAAATTATACAAGGATGTAACCTAGTAAATGAATGCAATATCTTATTCCTTAATTTCTTAGTGTTTGAACTTGTGTTTAATCCAGTTAGCACCTCAAGTATCCTATACTTTGGTTTGTAAGGATGGTCCGTATCATTTTAGTAACAACGACAATCAAATTAGGATGTTTTTTGTGTGTGATCGGCGAGCACTCATAGAACAGACTACTTTGTCTCGAAAGATAATCTTTATTGCGGGTAGCTTTCACTAGCTATGATTGCATCCCCTAAAAGCACTGCAACCCTTCAGGATCCCTGCAGATTTTTCAAACAAAAAACATGTTAGAAGAAAGGCCACACCTCACTGCCTTTCACCGAAAAGTGCAGTTTCACGCCTACAAAATTCTTGACTTTAGATTAAGCACATCATTATAAACACTCATTAAAGTATATTGTATATTCCAAAAGTCTCCTCGAAAAAAAAGTTCACCGTTCATATATATATATATATATATATATATAACATAGTTTAGTAGCTTAAGTTTCTACCTGATGATATTTTCATATAATATGTCGGTTGTTGTGTTTTGTTTTAGTCAAATGATTGTGAGTTTAAATTTTACCAATGCTTTCACCTCACTCCAGTTTTCCTTTTCTAAATAGAACTACAGGAAGAGGTGTCCTTTAAACAACTGTCACCAGAGGAACAATAACTCCTACTCTGGTTTGTAGCCAACAAGAGACCATGGATTGTCAAAACCAGTTAGATTCTTGAAAGAGAGAAACTTGTTAGTGGGGTTGGTGGTGCAGAACTTTCAGAGTGAAATCAAAGACTGAATTTCCAGGTTTCTGTTTTGTAATAAGGAGATGGGTGTGGTGACAGTAGGTGAATTGAAGCCAAGTATATCAGGGAAGAGAGCATTTCGTCCAAGCTCAAGTATAAGGCATGCTACTGAATGGTAATCTTGTAATTCCCAGTTAACTACTCTCTAACCAGCTTTATCTCGTGCTAGTCTTCCTGTCACTAGCTATTACCTCTAATTTTCTGTTTAGTGAGGTTTGTTTCAATGTCCATTGCATGATTCAAGAAGAGGATTTTCTGGTGCTTGCTATGAGTTTTTCAGCTGCACCACCTTGCTAGCATATAATTATTTTTTGAGATTTGTTTTGAGTTCTTGGAACATCATTGTCGATTCAGACAATCAAGATGGATCACAGAATCCTCAGATATGAGGTGGTTCCTTCATGCTTAATTTTCCTCTGAAACACATAATCTATTTTCTAGTATCTATTCTGTGGTCAAGATTTTCTAGTATCTACTCTCAGATATGAGGTCTATAAAAGGTTGAAGCTCCTATATGATGTCTAGCTTAATGGCACTGGCTAACGTGTAGGAATCATTTATTTCTTTCTATTTTGGATTTGTTTTTTGTTTTTTTTGTCTTTATCAGTTAGGCTTCAATCATCCAACCATTTTGCAGGCCAATTTCGGATGTTTCTAGTGATCTTGCAATCGAAGTAGGAGCATCAAACTTTTCATTTCATAAGGTAAGAAAAATCTAGTTCATGGAGAAGTGCTGAATTTTAGAACAAGAGTTTAGGATCTAAAACAGCTTCCTGATCTTCTCACCTCTGAAACCTTGACATCAATTTTGGTATTCGGAACCAAAAGATTTCTACCTGTTTAATGTTATATAGCGTGTAAATGTTAAAGTAAATGGAATGTCATGGAGAAAACTTCACTGGAAACACTGAATTTATGATTGAAATTCTATGCAGTTTCCTCTAGTTTCTCGAAGTGGAAGAATTCGTAAACTGTTGCTGGAAGCGAAAGATTCAAAGATCTCACGCATAAATATCCCTGCTGTACCGGGTGGACCAGAGGGCTTCGAGCTTGCTGCAAAGTTCTGCTATGGAGTAAATGTCGAGATTACACAATCAAATGTTGCTGTGTTATATTGCACAGCCCATTTTCTGGAAATGACAGAAGATTTTGCAGAGAAGAACTTGGAAGCCCGGGCTGAAGCGTATCTAAAGGAGATGGTGCTTCCAAACATATCAAGTTCAATTTCTGTTCTTCACCGATGTGAAACTTTATTGCCCTTCTCGGAAGAGATCAATCTGGTCAACAGGCTTATCAATGCAATCGCAAGCAATGCATGCAAAGAGCAACTGGCCTCTGGATTGTTAAAGCTAGACCACAACTTCCCTGCAAAAACCATGCCACATATGGAGCCAGAAACACCATCAGACTGGTGGGGCAAATCACTCGCGATGCTGAATCTTGATTTCTTCCAGAGAGTATTGATCGCAGTTAAATCAAAGGGTCTAAAACAGGATATGATTAGCGAGATTTTGATAAATTATGCCCATAATTCTCTTCAAGGACCTGTTGTCAGGGACCCCCATTTGGCTAAAGGGAGTCTCCTGGACTTGGAATCGCAGAAGAAACAAAGAATCATCGTCGAGGCCATAGTCAGCTTACTACCAACCCAGTCAAGAAAGTGTCCAGTTCCAATGGCTTTTCTCTCAAGCTTATTAAAAACTGCTATATCGTCATCAGCAACTATTTCTTGCAGATCTGATTTGGAGAGACGAATTGGTCTCCAGCTTGATCAGGCAATTCTTGAGGACATCCTGATACCAGCGAATTCACATGGAAACAGCCACTGCAGCATGCATGATACTGATTCAGTCCTGAGGATCTTCTCTCTCTTTCTAAACTTGGATGAGGATGACGATGAAGATAACAACTTGCGGGATGAAAGTGCGATGGTTTACGATTTTGACAGCCCCGGTTCTCCTAAACAGAGCTCAATTCTAAAGGTATCAAAATTACTGGACAATTTTCATGCAGAAATTGCTCTGGACCCAAACTTACTGCCATCAAAGTTTATAGCACTAGCTGAACTACTTCCAGACCATGCTCGTATAGTTAGCGATGGGCTGTACAGAGCTGTGGATATCTTCCTCAAAGTTAGTAACCCTTTCTCTACTATTCTCTCTTCGTGCTCACAAAAACAATACGCAGTTCCATCTCCCACTTCATCTTCATGCCTCTAGATTCTCATTTACATGATCCAAGCTCTAATTTGTGTTTTGTTCATGATCTATTTACAGGTTCATCCAAACATTAAAGATTCAGAACGCTACCGACTCTGCAAGACCATCGATTGCCAGAAATTATCTCAAGAAGCCTGCAGCCATGCTGCACAAAATGAAAGGTTGCCGGTACAGATGGCAGTCCAGGTGCTATACATCGAACAGAACAGGCTCCGAAATGCAATGAACGGGGGACACAGCCAGTTCTTCTTCGGTGCATTAAACGGTCAATTTCCTCAACGTTCAGGCAGTGGCGCAGGAAGTGGAGCCATCTCTCCAAGAGATAATTACGCCTCTGTCAGAAGAGAGAATCGAGAGCTGAAGCTTGAAGTAGCAAGAATGAGAATGAGGTTGACTGATCTTGAAAAGGATCATGTGTCCATAAAACAGGAGATGGTAAGGTCCCATCCTGCTAGTAAGTTGCTAAAATCATTCACCAAACGATTAAGCAAGCTTAACGCCCTATTCCGAATCAACGGTCTCAAACCCATCGGGGGAAAGGCTAATTCAGATGCAAGGTTCTTGTTTCAGAAGAGAAGACGCCACTCGGTTTCGTGACTGTAAATGCGTGTGGACAACTTTTTCTATATATAATATAAATAAATGTACAGTAAATATAGTGTGATTTCATCTGATATCAGCTTGGTGGTTTTGGAGTGTTGATTCTGAGTAGGCCATGTTTAGTGAGATCGTTAGCTGCTTTTCAGCTTTTTGTTTGCTGGACACTTGAAGGCAGCAGCCGGAACTCAGTCAGATTGTATTCTAAGGGTGATGCCCGGAAAAGATGTATTGAATGGGGATTCTTAGGTTTTACATCATATCTACTTTAAAGAAATTTCTGAGGAGATGAATGATTTTATCGATTTACATGAATATGATTGCAAAACTATAACATGCATATAATTATATTGTAATTGTCGCAACGATCTTTTTCCACACCTTGCATGTTGCCATCCCCGAAGAGGGGAGATGGCGCACGGGAAATGGGGTTTTCTTATAAGCATAAAAATTACGATTATAATTTGTAGAAGTTGCCACCTAATATCAAGATCATTAAAAAACCATTAGATCTTTGAAAGTCTGAGTAAGGGGAGTTGTTACACAAGGGAAAGACATGTTATCCCTCCCTGGTATACCCTACCTAAGGTAAACAACATTATTGTTTAATTGTTTTTTCACGTTAGATTTTTTTTTGGTGGTCTTTTCTAAGATTCGAAGTTGATCTTTTTTTGTGAGAGAGTCTCTATCTCATTGAGTCGCCACCTAGTAGATCTTTTTTGTAGTTGATGATGGCAAGAAGGCTTGCTGCTGGTCATCTACGGTGAGCTGCTAACTGTCCCTGGTGGCTGGTGGAAGCAAAGTGGGTTGTTAGATGCTGAGAGATGGCTATTGGGTGGAGGCGACATTGCTGTAATGACTGTTTGGGAAGGAGAAGAACTAGGTTTGCAACTATCGAGGAGGAAGAAGTGGAATCTGTCATAAGCTGCTGATGACGATGAGCTTAAAGTTGTGGTAGGTGGCGTCAATGTGAAGTTGCTGCATAGGGAGAAGAAGGGGCTGTCAATGACGAAGGTAGTGGCTAACAACTAAAAATAAAGAAACTGAGACTGTGGCTGACAGTGAAGAAGAAAAGGATTGAGGTTGTCAGTGCCGAGGTAGGAGAAGTCACTTTCTTGCTGGTGTTCAGGAAGATGGGTCGCTGACAGGGACCAAAAATAAAACTTACTTTTTTATTTCGATGTTTGACAATGTTATGAAAAATAAACTGTAAAATACTTTCCAGTATTTGTTTGTGTTATGTAAAATGAACTGGAAAATAATTTATTGATAAAATAATATTTTTTCAAGTTTATTAAAATAATGAGGAACAAATCTTACGAATTAAAAAGTTGAATGAGAATGAAATTGAAAAAAAAATATAATTTCATAAATTATCTCAAATAAAATAAATAATAATCAAAATAATAGAGATCAAATCTAAAAAATTAAAAAATAAAAGGTGAATAAATTAAAATAATAATAATTAACATTTCATAAATTATTTCAAATAAAATAAGTAACAATAAAAAAAATGAGGACCAAATTTGATAGATAAAAAAATTCAATAAAAAATGATAAGAAAAAAACAAATAGCAATTATAAAAATAAAAAAACAAAATTAATATAAAAATTAAATTTTAAGAGATGGAATTGAAAAATAAATATTCAAAACAAATTTGATATAATCAGCAAATAATGACATTTCTAAATTTTTCACAACTTCCGGAAAGTGTTTTCCGCCCAAATTTTCTGGAAAACACTTTCCTGAAAACCAAGCCAAATTTTTCTTTGACTGGAAAGTGTTTTCTGTTGACCAACTTTCCGGAAGGCAAACAAACACAGGAAAGTTTGGAAAGTGGTTTTTCGGAAAGTGAATTCCCGGAAACAAACACAACCTCAGTTTTGTGTTTCTTTCCTCCTCCTCTGCATGTTCTTCGCCTCTATATTTATAGAATAAAAATTGTGATTCAACTGCTCATTACGTGTAGACACAAACTGCCTCTTACCCTTGTATGATGATGAAGATGGCACCAGGCATGCTCTCTTACATATCAATGCACAAAACACTGTATTGGCTGCCTGAAAATTCTGCAGGATTATAGAAGTACAAATTGTTCCTTCAATTTTTAATTGCGCTTTGAATTGACCTTAATTTTTTTGATAATAGCCTTGAATTTACATGTTTTATTTATTTATTTTGGTCCTTGATCTTGGATTGATGCGATTTGACCACCAATTGTCTATTAAACTTTCAACAGTCTTCGATTTTGTCCCTAATTTCAACCAATTGACTTGGAAAAAAATCAATTTGGTCTCCGAAAATTCCAATAGTTTCAATTTAAACCCGAGTTAGCCTTCCAAACTTGAACTTCATCAATGAAGCCCTTAATAAAATCAATTTGATCAATTTAAATTATAATTAAGTACTTGCGTTTAATTAAATCCTTCAATTGAGCCTAAATTAATTTCTAAACACAATTAAACCTAATTTGCTCAATGATTAAATTAAATTGACCTATTAAAATATAGTTATGCCTTTTAGCTTAATTTTTATGCAGATTTATTTGATAATCATTTATTCGAACCTTGAATTTATATTTTCCTTCATATTTAGACACAATAGAGGTACGATCAAGCTCTCGAATCCGTCCAAAATTTATAGGTTGATTTTTTCCCCACAATGTTAGCCTTTTTATTTTATTTTTTGTTATTTTTTAGAAAATAACCTAGAAATGAGTCATGACAATAAGCATGCAATAACTGAAATACATACAATAGTTTATTCTCAAAGCCTTATTTGTGTGATTTGATCTTAATTGAAGACCGATAGTTTATGATTTCTTAGTCAATGGTAAAATTGCAAGAAGAGGAAGTAGAATAAAAAAATGCATCAAGCATGGATGGTGTATTAAATTTTTTGAAAGAGAAGCACTTTGGTCCTCAAACTTTAAAAATTCACAAAAAAACAATCAAGTCAATCTAGCTTAGCCCATCAAATCCAATAACTGGATCGTGATATTGAGAATAGGCATTAAATATGACCTAAACTTGTTAGAAAAATTCAATGAGTTTGAATAAGTATTATTCATGGTTGGAAAAATATCTTTCTAAATAATAAAAATTATATTATGATTAATTCAAAATTGAACCAATTTAGTAGTGCTGTTGAAGTTAAAATCCCACATTACTTAGAATATCGTTCAATTCAAATTTCTCAAGCTATTACTGTATAATGTACAAGAACATTTTATATTTTTTTTGCTGTTTGAAAGTTTTTTTCTAAATAATTTTATAATCTTGTTAACCAAAGTTTCTTAAATAATTTTCTATATTTATTCACGATTAATTTTATCAATTGTACTTATATTAAAAAAATATTTTCTAACAAAGTCCTGAACATCAAATAGGATGGAGTTGATCTCATAAATTATTTAATCTCAAATATTCCTATCAACTATATTTTAAGCCAATCTACAGCAACTGAATCCACAAGTATATGCAAGTTGCCTGTCTCACTAATTGGGGCTAGCATGCGCGATCATTCAGACATATAAATAATCATGAAGATGTTTGTTGATCATAGATTTAAAGAGATTCCACATCCCACACACACAATAATAATAATAATAATAATAATAATAATAATAATAATAATAATAATAATAATAATAATAATAATAATAATAATAATAATCCGTATAGAGAAAGCAAAGCAAAAGGCGACAGCATGGCCCGAGCCACAGGCTATGGCTTCAATCCCCAGTAGAGTCAGCCGTTAATTTCTGTGAGGGGCAATGAAACGGCGTCTCTCTACGTGTTTCAATCGAAAAAGAGACATCACATTTTGGACAGCTAAGCTTTCCCCCTTTTCAGACTCTTTACTCTTTAAGGTAACAAACCAATCATCATCATCTTCTTCTCCTTTAATTTATGTTAAAATAAAAATAAAAAATTATTAGTTTTCTTTTACTAAAAATCATCGAGGATTACTCGTTTCAATTCTTACCGAATCGAAAAAGAGGGTTGTTTTTTATTTTTCTTTTTAACTGATTCTATTTTTATTTTATTGTTCAATATTGATTTGAATATTAAGTTTTATATTTTATATTTTCTTTTTTACAAGGTTATTTTGATTTTATAACTATAGTTTACTAGGGCAGGTTATTTTGCTTTTTTTTTTTTTTTAATTTTCATTGTTCAATATTAAAATGAATGTTACTAATTAGTGAGCCACGTGTGTTCTAGAGATGCAATGATCTGCGTACTGATTTGTTTTATTATTTATAAAGAATAGAATAATCTATTTGTATATAGGTTAAATAATTAAGGCCTATTTGACAGTTTGGTTGAGGTAATTTTTAAAAGTATTTTTCGTGTCGAAATATATCAAAATAATATTTTTTTAAATTATTTTTGATATCAGCACATCAAAATAATCTAAAAATACTAAACCGCCAGTTTTTAAAATAAAAAAAGAAGAAGAGGAAAAGTATCAAACTGCCTGTTTGGTCGCAGTGACAAACGGGCACTAAGTATTCAAGTTATTTTCTTTTTGTTTGTATTTTTTTTTGTTTTTGTTTTGATTGTTTAACATAGTATCAAAACATAATTTAATTCAATATTAGTTCTTTTAAAAGGACAATATCATGTTTTTTTTTTATGAATTTATTTCAATTTCATCATCATGCAGGTCACACAAGTTATCATTGATTTATTTGAGGGTTATTTTTTATTTTTCTTTTTAACTGATTCTATTTTTATTTCATTGTTCAATATTGATTTGAATATTAAGTTTTATGGTTTTTTTTAATTTCTTTTTTATAAGGTTGTTTTGATTTTATAACTATAGTTTACTTGGGTAGGTTATGTTGGCTTTTATTTATTTATTTATTTATTTTCATTGTTCAATATCAAAATGAATGTTACTAATTAGTGATTTTTTTTTTCTTATCTAGGTCCTCGCTTTGTCTTGTTTGGGATTTCCTGGTCCCAAAAGTCAAACATTTGTTTCGATTTGATCCCCAAATAAAAACTTTCTTTAGAGGCTACTAATCTTTGCATATCATCATGCTCAGTTTCTTACATCCATGTAGTGACCTGCATGATGCTTTTTGCTAGTGATATGATCAACACGTACCGAGACATTTATTGATAGTTCGACAAGGGTTAAAATTAAAAATTCAAGAAAGCTTTTGCTAAGAAAAATCAGTTTTAATAAATTTGATTTATATGTGCCAAAGTAAATTATAAAAAAAAATAACAACTCAAGAGAAATCATTTTTAATGAATTTAATTTATAATTAAATTGGACATGAGGATCGTGAGTTTCAGTTAAGGGAGTAATTTTCATTTTCTAATTTAAGAAGAAAATCATGAATTATTTATGAAAAAAAGTATAATCTATCAACAAGTATTACTCTCCAGAAGATATGACCGAAAGAAAGAAAAATCTATTCTATCAAAATATTTAGTATTTTATTATTTTCATGATATTTAATTCAAAATATTTATTTTTATTATTTTTCATATTATTTAATTAGTGTTTTTGGTTATTAAGAGTCTAATTTTTTAGATATTAGTCTAGATTAGCACCATATGATCTTTCTTCCTTGCCTTTTGATTCAACTACAATCTTCACATAATTAAACAAATTTTGATTTGCAAATTGAATAAAAATTCTGATACGCTCGCATAAGTTAGATTTCTCCAATTACTTGCTATTTTTTCTGTTTAAGTTCTTACTGATATCTTGACTACTTCTAGTGATTTACAAGTACTGAAGTTTACTGCTTCCCCCTTTTGTTTTATGTATAGTGGGTACCATTTTTCTTCAGGAAGAACATCAACGATCCTTAGAATTTACTAGTTAATTGCTCGCACTACGTTACGGGTAGAGCAAACAAGTTTTATAATTATTGAGATTGAAACAATTAATATATTTTGTTAGTTTAAAAATAAAATATAACATCTATACATGCAAGGTTTAATATAATAAAATGCATCAACACACCAAATTATAATAGCAATAACATTGAAGGTTTAACATCTAAAAATATCATTCCTAATATTGCTATAACAATACAAATTATTAAATTACCATGAGGAAAAAAAATAAAATTATTATTATTATTGTGTTAATAATGGAAAAATAATTCAATAAAAAAAGCCCAAGAACTTTAACGAATGAGCAAACAAAAATTGAATAAAAAAAATTATTAGCTAAAAAAGTCATTTGACATGAAAATAAAATAAAAAACTAATAATAAAACAACCAAAAGAAAGAACAACGAAAAAAAGACAGAAATATTAATTTTCAAATGATCACAAACACAAACTAAAATTTAAGGACAAATTTTTTCAAAAAAATGCTACATCAACAAATGAAAAAATAATAAAAATTAAAAACCCAAGCTAAAAGCACATATATATTAACATGGACCAAAAAATGGACTATTTAAGAAATATAAAAAAAATAAAGGAATTAAAATAGAAAATTAAAAGTATAAAGGCCGAAATGAAAACCAAATATATTATCAATTTTAATTAAAGGGCAAAATTGAAAATATTACGGGATTTGAAAGCAATCCGAAAATTAAAAGAATAAGGACTGAAATGAAAATGTAATATATAATCAATTTCAATCGAAGGACACAATTGAAATAAATCAAAACTTACATAACAGGAATAAAGACTATACAAAATAATTTAAAGAGAAGGGGCTGAAATGAAAAATCAATAAAATCAGGGGGTTGCTGTGTAGTTTAGGGTGAAGGAGAGAGAAAAGGAGGAAAAACATTCAACTGCCCACCGTCTCGTCTCCGGACACCATATGGGGACACAAGCCACACTATGAGGAAGATGACACGACATAAAGACGCCGAATGGACATGTGATGTAGCGGAAAGCTAGATCGAGAAAGACTTGTGAACAACAATTATAAACAACCTACTAAAGTTCTATTGATTTGATCTCAAATACTGGAAAATTTAGGCTTCAATTCGTGGAACCAAGAAGAATTCAGAAATTGGGTTAATTTAGAGAAACTCTAAATTTTATTCATCAAAACAAAAACTGCCCTGCTCATTCGGCTTACATCATAATTTAAAGGAAAACAAATCTTCAACCTAATCGCTAAAAAGGGAAATTGAACAATAAGGGTAAAACGAATTTAAAGCAAATACTACTTCTAAGGAGAATCCTAATCACTCCAGAATTGGATTGATTCGAATCCCGCTCCTAATCCTAAACCTCCATAATTTGAATTGTTTCCAATCTCACTCCTTTAAATGATCTACTGCCACTTGGATTGTTTCGAATCCCACTTCTCTAAATAATCTAATGCCAGCTGGTCCACTGCTGCATCATTCTCCCCATGTTGGAGAAAATTCATCCTCGAATTTATTACGGTATCCTCATCAGAGGAATCACCGTGGAACGACATCAGATGCTTGACATTAAAAACATCATGAGTTCGAATATGGCTGGGAAGTTTCAGGCGATAAGCATTTGGATTAATTTTCTCCACTATTTCTAGTGGTCCAACCTTCTTAGCAGCAAGTTTGTTATACTCTCCCACAACAAACCTGTCCTTTGTGAGGATCGCCCACACAAAATCGCCTACATCAAACTCCAAATGATGCCTTTTTTTATTCGCGGCTAGTTTGTATTTCTCCACTGATTGCAACAAATTTTCCTGTACCTGCTTATGAACCTCTTGTAATCCTTGAACAAAATCTTCAGCCTTCCCATGAACTCTGGTCTTGCTAGGTAGAGGAATCAGGTCAATGGGGCTTCGCGGCACCATTGAATACACGACCTGAAAAGGATTGAAACCAGTACTCCTATTGACAACATGGTTGTGGGCAAATTTGGCTTGGCTCAGCTTCAGATCCCATGACCGCACATGGTCTCCTACCAGACATCTCAGTAAATCTTCGAGTGAACGGTTCACCACTTTTGTCTTCCCATCCGTTTGTGGGTGGTATGCACTGCTAAAATCCAATCTTGTGTTGACCATCTTCCGAAGGCACCGCCAGAAGTGACTAAGGAATCGAGTGTCTCGGTCCGAAACAATTGACGCAGGTAATCCATGAAGACGATAAATCTCGCAGAAGAACAACTGGGTGACCTTGACAGCATCAGTAGTTTTTTTACACGGGATGAAATGAACCATCTTGGAAAATCGGTCAACCACCACATAGATGGAATCACATCCTCGTTGGGTTCTAGGCAGTCCCAAAACAAAGTCCATGCTCAAGGTTGTCCAGGGTTGATTGGGGATCGGTAATGGCCTACACAAACCGACATTAGTGGCCTTCCTTTCGGAAACTTGACAAATATGACAACGTTCCACATATCTCTCTACTTCCTTTCGAATTGTTGGCCAAAAGTATGATGCTTTGACCAACTGAAGAGTGCGATCTCTGCCCACGTGACCCTCTCCATGTAGTTCCCTAATAATGTGCAGCCGCAAACTACACTTGGGAATACATAATTGATTTCCCCGAAATAAGAACCCATCTACCAATACAAATTCTGAATCTCTACCCCCTCGAACAGTAGTCATTATCTCTGAAAAGTGTGGGTCTGAATCAAATAATTCACGAAAAGAGTTAAAACCTGGAACCTGGACAGTCATTGTGGATAACAGATTGTTTCTTCGGCTCAGAGTATCAGCCACCCGGTTCTTAACACCTTCTTTGTGCTTCAGGATAAACGTAAATTGTTGAAGGTACGCTGACCATGAGGCATGCCGTGAAGAAATTTTTTCTTGACTGTGTAGATGTCTCAATGAATCATGATCAGTGAATAGGATGAATTCTCGGTGAAATAAGTAATGTCGCCAATGTTTCACCGCTTGGACCACGACATAGAATTCCATGTCATAGGTGCTATAACGTGCACGAGATCTTGATAGTTTCTCACTGAAATATGCCACCGGTTTCCCACCTTGGCTCAAAACAACTCTTATCCCCACCTTGGAAGCATCACTATGCAGCTCGAACGGTTGGGAAAAATCTAGGAGAATGAGTATAGGGGCTGTTGTCAATTTCTCTTTGATTTGTCGAAAACCTTCTTCAGCTTCGGTTGTCCACTGAAACTTGACCCCTTTCATGCATTCAGTGATAGGTGCCATTATGCTACTAAAATGCGGAATGAACCGGCGGTAGAACGATGCCAATCCATGGAAACTTCACACTTCAGTAATTGTTTTTGGTCGTGGCCACTGCCTTACTGCCACTATTTTGGACTCGTCCACTTGTAGACCCTCTCCATAAATAATATATCCCAAAAATAACACCTTTAGTGTCATAAAAACACACTTCTTGGCTGCAGCAATAAATTTCTCTCTACGCAACACTCTTAATACTTCTTGAATGTGAAAATGAACTTCGGAATTTGCACTGTATATTTAGATATCATCGAAGTAAACAACAACAAACTTACCGATAAACGGTCGGAGGGCTTGGTTCATCACTCTCATAAAGGTGCTAGGTGCGTTTGACAACCCAAATGGCATGACTAACCATTCATATAATCCCTCTCGCGTCTTGAATGCGGTCTTCCATTCATCCCCTGGTCGAATACAAATTTGATGATAACCACTCTTCAAATCCAATTTGGTGAACACATGCGCCCCACTTAGTTGATCTAACAAATCATCTAATCTCGGGATTGGAAAGCGATATCTTACTGTGATCTTATTAATTGCGCGATTGTCGACACACATCCTCCAGGTTCCGTCTTTCTTAGGAATTAATAATGTGGGAACAACACATGGACTCAAACTCTCCCGGATATGCCCCTTTCACTGTAGCTCCTCCACATGCCGTAGTAATTCTTCATGCTTTGTGGGACTCATTCTGTAATGTGGTTTGTTTGGCAACATCGCTCCTAGTTCTAGGTCGATGTGATGCTGAATGTCACGTAGAGGTGGTAGTCCCTAGGGTGAATCTTCCGGAAATACATCAGCAAATTCCAAAATCAGGGGAGCTGCGCACTAAGTACCTCCATATCAGCTTGCGTTTCTTTTCCCATTAATACAAACACTATTTCTGCTTCTTTTATTTCCAACTCGAATTTTGCATATGATAACAGGTTAGTATTATCGCCTTGTGCCGTAATCTTCTCATTTGGTTTGCCCGGTAGTAGCACAATGTTTTTCCCATGGAAAATGAACGAATAGGTATTTTTAAACCCATCATGATACACTCTCCTGTCATATTGCCATGACCTTCCTAGTAGTAAGTGACATGCATCCATTTCCACCACATCACACCACATCTGGTCCTTGTAGTTGCTTCCCATAGAAAACGCCATTAGCGCCCGCTGTGATACGGTCACCTCTCCCCCCTTTTGCAACCACGCTAATCTATATGGTTTTGGATTTTTTTTCTGTTTTCACCCCCAATTTTTGTACTGCTTCAGCTGACACAATATTTTCACAACTTCCCCCATTTATGACAAATCGGCACACCTTACCAAGAATAGTACAAGTAGATTGAAAAATGTTATTTCGAAGCCACTCTCCTTCTTCTGTTCTTGGTGCCAGGCAAGTACATCGCACCATCAACATTGTTCCGGTGTCACCACCTACTAACTCCTCACTTGCCTCCTCTCCTGACTGTGGTTCTTCTACTATCTCTACATCTTCTTCATTAAATTCTGCTGGGTCAATAAATAGTACTCTCTTTGCTGGCCTTGTACACTCGGACAGTCTGTGGCCTGTCTCCCCACACCCAAAGCACCGAAATCCTCTTGTTGCTCGGGGAGCTTGATGGTTAATTGTGGGGTTTCGTTGTATGGGAATGGTACTGCCATTAGTACTGGTGCGCCCTCCAGAATTTTCACCCAAACTACTGCCCACAGTGGTCCTATTCCGATTGCTCAGTCCACTTCCGAAGCCCAGAAATGGTCCACTCCCAGATTTTCGTGATAATGTTTTCTCTAATTGTAAAGCCCTCTGATGTCACGGGATCGAATAGATTAACCATGTCTAGAATTTGTGTACGCAACCCTCCATAGTAGCGTGACACTAATTGATCTTGTGATTCCTCTATATCGTTCCGCACCAACAACTCGTAGAACTCGGTTGTATATTCATCAACAATCCTTATGCCTTGTCGCAGATTCTGCAACCTCTGGTACATCAATCTCGCAAAATTGTGAGGTAGAAATTCCGCTCGCAATTTTCGTTTCATCTTCTCCCAGTCAGCAAGTTTGGGTTTTCCCGCGCGATTCCTAGCCAGTTTAAATTGTTGCCACCAAGCCGCGACTCTTCCCCGAAACCTTGTGGCCTTTAATGCCACCCTCTCATTCGTAGGAACTCTTTTGAATTCTAGAATGTCCTCAGCGACTCCGAGCCACTCCAGAAACTCCTCTGGTTGCATGCTTCCACGGAATTCTAGGACCTCAGTCTGCATCCCTGACTCCCATCGCTTGACATCTTCAACTCTCTCATTAGCTCAGTCATCAGCTACAGGTGCTCTCTGTCCACGACGTGGTCGTGGATCCTCTTCTACTTCTTCGCTACTTGTATCAGGATTTAAAGCCTGATACTGGTTTTGGTTGGCTCTTGTCGGCGCAAGTTGCGCCGTCAATTGCTCCACCTGTTGCTCTAATTATGCCATACGGTCACGTTCGATGGCTATGTCTACAAGAATCTAGGCTGGTCGTCGTCTCGACGACATGATGAAGTCGTCCCGAACGAACCAGGCTCTGATACCAACTGATGTAGCGGAAAGCTAGATCAAGAAAGACTTGTGAACAACAATTGTAAACAACCTACTAAAGTTCCGTTGATTTGATCTCAAATACCGGAAAATTTAGGCTTCAATTCGTGGAACCAAGAAGAATTCTGAAATTGGGTTAATTTAGAGAAACTCTAAATTTTATTCATCAAAACAAAAACTGCCCTGCTCATTCGACTTGCATCATAATTTAAAGGAAAACAAATCTTCAACCTAATCGCTAAAAAGGGAAATTGAACAATAAGGGTAAAACGAATTTAAAACAAATACTACTTCTAAGGAGAATCCTAATCACTCCAGAATTGGATTGATTCGAATCTCGCTCCTAATCCTAAACTTCCATAAATTGAATTGTTTCCAATCTCACTCCTCTACATGATCTACTGCCACTTGGATTGTTTCGAATCCCACTTCTCTAAATAATATAATGCCAGCTGGTCCACTGCTGCATCAACATGTTACACCACCTTACGACGTCGCGCGCCGCCCAAAAAGAACATGAGGCCGAATACTGTCGGATGTGTGTGCCACAAGTGCCAGCAGTAATCAAAGAATAATATTAAAAAATATGGTCAATTACCGGAACACCCCTACAGTCAACTCTTCAAATTTCTCTTATTGGGCCCATATCAGTATTTAGCTATTGTTAAAAAATATAAAATGCCAATGGAACCCCTCCCAGTAGTCGCATGTTTTTGTCTTTTTCGAGAGACAAAATTGTTATTTGATTGTGCAAACAATTATAAAAAAAAACCGGTCACCCGAACCAAACCAAACCAAACCAAAAATGTGCAATTACCGTGGAACCCCTCGCAGCAGGATTTTTTTTTTGAGGAACATAATGGTTATTGTATTATGCAAAAATAAATAAAAAATCAGTAAACCGGCGAATCGAACGAACTGAACAGATCCAAACTGACCAAAAAACTGACCAATACTATTGAGATCCATAGTGATTTGTCTCACATGCTACAATAACTGAACCATGAGCTCTTTCAGTATATAGTATAATAAGTTAAATCCTTAATGGAGAATATATTCAAAGACTTAGTGATGCAGCAGTGGATCAACTGACATCAGATTATTTAGAGGAGTGGGATTCGAAACAATCCAAATGGCATCAGATTATTTAGAGGAGCGGGATTTGAAACAATCAAAATTCTAGAGTGTTTAGGATTCTCTTTAGAATTAGTTTTTGCTTTAAATTCGTTTTTACCCTTTTTGGTAAATTTCCGTTTTAGGATGTTTTCTTGCTTTCCAAGGAATACGATTAGGTTTAGGATTTGTTTTCCTTTAAATTATGATGTAGGCCAAATTGGCGAGGCAGTTTTTGATTCATAAAATTTAGAGTTTTCTTTAATTAACCCAATTTCGGAATTCTTCTTGGATCAACGAATTAAAACCTAACTTTCCAGTATTTGTGTGCACATCAACGGAACTTTAGTAGGTTGTTTCCAATCGTTTTACACAGGTTATTCTCGACAAAGCTTCCGCTACATTACTTAGAATAAAATCTAGTTCCTTATGAGAATGTTATCTGCATGGGATGATGTCATCATCTTACTGTATAATTTTTTTTTGTTTTCAAATATAATTTTTTTTTTGGATTCAAGGAAATTTTATTTATGAAAAATATATTTTATTAGTCCAGGTAAACAAATAAAATCCTAATTATTTTAATTTTTTTTAATAAAAAATACATGTTTTGATTCAAACTCGAGATTTACTACATAAATTATAAAATATCTATCATCACGCCACGTCCTGCAGACACTATTTGAAATATAATGTGCGAAAGAGAGCTCAAAATTCGAATATGGAATAGATTGTGATATTGAACTGTGACATCATAGATAGGGATTAAACTATTTGATATTAACTCATGAGCACCGAGCTGTTCATGCATGGCGGTTCTGTTTGTGACGTGACACTATTTTTCCAGAATGATGTGGTTGACTGCACTTTTTTAATGCCTTTTCAGATGCAATGCAAATAGAGGAAATTCCTAGGCAACGTGGATGCAAGCATGAAAGAAAGCCTCGGCCCAATCAATCAGCTTGCAACTCTATTGATATCCAGGCAAAGCAAATGAGCTGAGCTCTTAAGTTCGAATCCCAGCTTTAACAATCTATTGCTAATTTGGTGTCCTTGGCTGTCTATGACGTCTATAGTTAGAGACGCAAAACAAAGAAAATATACTCCAAACATTGCCTTATCGAACAATCAAACATAAAATTAAGTTGTGATTCTAAAATATAATTTATATTAATTTTTTTTATATCCTCTTAAATAAACCTATATTATCTATATTTAATTTTTATCAAATAAAATGAGGATCGCGAAATTTAAACTCATGACCACTAGGTCAATAAGCTTGAGCTTTTAGGTGAGATGATTCCTTAACATAGTATCAGAGCCTTGTTGACCCAGCGGTCACGGGTTCGAATCTCACCACCCCCATTCTATTTAATAAAAAAAATCAAGCACAAGGTAATGTGGACCTGTGCAAGTTTCAAGCCCAAATGACTTTCACTTGAGCTTTTATATTCTGGGGCCTCATCTACAAGCTTGACCTTTTAGGTGAGATGGTTCCTTAACATCTAATACTATGTCAAGAAATTATCTCATCTAAGAATTTAAGTTGTTAATAATATTACATAACATGATTTATATTATTTGGTAAGAATCGTATTCATCCCGGCATGAATCTGGGAAGATTACATGATACGAACACTGTTTCCAAACTAAATTTAATCTTTTAGTGCATCTCCAGCGGAGGAGGCAACCGGGAAGCAAAAGCAAAAAATTCAAATATTTTGCTCTTTTGAGTTACTTTTGTGTCTCCAGCGACAGGAGCAAAACAAAGAGCTAAAATGGCTTCTTTAGAATCCGGAGCTATTCCCACATATGAAAACTGGCAGAGGCAAAAAAATATTACCGTTGAAATAGATCCGTTGGACATGCCACAATAAAAACCCAACAACAAAAATCAAGGCAGAACAAAATCAAGCCAGAACAAAGCAATACCCGTCAACACTTTCAGCAATTGAACAACAATCAACACAACAACCCACAAATTTAAAAAATTGAAAAAATATTTGATTTTGCATCCAATCCGAAGAAGAAAAGTTGGCGAGAAAATACCTTCATCAAAATTCAAAATCCAACGAGCGGTTCCAGTCAAACCTTCTGCCCCAAAATCTTCGGTTTGTTTTCTTAAACTTGATATATTTTTTGTCTGTACAATCTTCGGTTCGTATGCTAGAATTTTGACAGAGGGGTGGGAGCACAGTGAGAGGGAGAGGAGGAAAAGAGTAGAGTAATGAGATGGGGGAGCCCCATGTTTGAGGCGTGAGGGGAGCTGTGAGGGACGGAGAAGGATAGATGGCCATGAGAGAGGCGTGAGCTGAGCTAGGAGAAGTGATGGACGAAGAGTAAGAGATGGGCATGAGAGAGGCGTGGTGGGCTGCCATTGACGGAGAAAGAGAGATGGGCATGAGAGGATCTGCAATTGAAGGGGACGGAGAAGGTAGGCCTGCGTTTTTGTGGGGGGCGGCTCAATTGAGAAGGTGAGTTGCCGAGAAGTGAGAAGGTGAGCTGCCGAGTGAAAAGTGAGAAGTGAGAATTGAGGGATTGACAGAGGATTGTGAGGCGAAAATGAGATAGGGTTAGGGATTGACAGAGGACTGGGCGTCGGTCCGAGAAGTGAGAATGAAAGAGTGAGTGAGAATGTGAGATAGGGTTTCGGGTAGTATTTAGGAATATATAATAATAATATTTAGGAGGAAAAAAAGTGTAATTAATAATAATATTTAGTAATAAAATAATTATGAGAAATTGAAAATTTATGGTTTTGTTGATCAATTAACTTAATTACATGTTTAAATTTACAGTTAGATTTAAGAACTGTGTAAATGTAGTTTTTTGAATTGTTGTGGAGGTGATTAATAATAATATTTATGAAAAAAAGAGTAATTAATAACAATATTTAGTTAAAAAATAATTATGCGAAATTGGAAATTTATGATGTTGTTAATTAATTAGCTTAATTTATACAATGTATTTTTAATGCAGATGGACTCAGATTTGCCTAATTCATTCACTAACTTTCTTATAAGTGAGTGTGAACAAAATGTTACTACACAAAGTGATCATATTGTTCATACAACTAAAAAATCCCAAAGAAGTAAAAACTTCTCGCCAGAAGAAGATTGTTTACTTGTATCTGCGTGGTTAAATGCTAGCAAAGATCCAATCACGGGAGTTGATCAACAAACAAGACAATTTTGGGCTCGAGTATATGCTTACTTTGTCGAGTATGGAGCAAACCTGAATAATCGTTCTCAGATAAGCATCTCAAATAGGTGGCAAGAAATAAATAGAGAAGTTGGAAAATTTGTTGGTTTTGTTACCCAAATTGAAAACCGTCCACAAAGTGGAACGACTGAAGAATCAAGGGTAATGTTTTTTTTAATCATTTCCATATTAAATTATTTGTTTAACATATTTATTATATGACATAGTTTTATTTATTGAAAGTTTTATTTATTGAAATTGATTTACCAGATTAATGATGCTTGACAAATGTATGCTTCAGTCGTTGGCAAACGATTTCAACTGGAGCATTGTTGGGTTATCTTAAAAAATGAACCCAAGTGGCAATTTGAACGTGCATGTCTTCATCAGGAGTCAAACAAGAAACAAAAAAAATCATGGAAATGTAAGTCCAGCTTCTTCAAATCCATCAACCGCTGATTCTGTTAATTTAGGAGAAGACAGTGACACATTTATTTACCAAAATAGACCAATTGGTCAGAAAGCTACGAAGGAACGACTTGCACGGAGACAAGGAAAAGAAAAGGTTGCAGAGATTTATGTACAAGATCTCTTAGACAAATACACGAATAGCATCGAAAAAATTGAGGATAAAAAATTTCACCATAGAGAAAAAATGTTAGAGCAACAAGCTAAATTACTTGAACAAAATGAAGAGAGACAAGAGGATGAAATCATGAAGGTGGATACTTCTGGTATGGATCCAATGTCTGCAGCCTATTTTGAAAATAGAAAACGGGGAATTCTGGCAAAGATAGGTTTAAATTTGTAATTTCTTTGATTGAATTATTTGTAATTTCTTTGATTGAATTATTTGTAATGAAATGTATGTTTAATTAATCATTTTTAATTTTATTTCAATATTTTAGAATTTCTAATTTAATTGTTTTTTGAAATTTGGGGTTTTAAATTTTAAATTAATTTTTTTTCATGTTAAATCTGAAAAAATTAATAATTCTATTGTTGGAGGGTTTTTTAAACGTAATTATTTAATTATATAACTAACTCCTATTTATTGTATAATTAATTGCATAAGTAAATTACATACAAAATAATTGCATTACATTAAAATAA